>PGFX01003902.1:0-11407 GCA_003612995.1 Prototheca bovis | reverse complement strand
GGGGGGGGGGGGGGGGGGGTGCGAGCGTGATTCGGTGCGCCCACGCGGGACGCGGCACGGGCCGACCGGGAGGGTCGGGGCAGTCCCACGCAGGAGGGGAGAAACCTTGCAAGGGTCGCCCCCGCGCAAACCGTCGCCCGGCGCGCTGCCGGGGTCGCGACTCGGCCACGCGCGTCTCGAATCAGACGACGTCCCCAGCCCCTGGCCCTCCTGGGAGGGACACGACCGTCGGTGCCATCGGAAGGCGCAAGGCTCCGTCGCTCCATGCGTTCCGATCGAAAAGCGAAAGGCCAGAGGTCTCGCGCAGTCGTTCACAAAAGGCCTCGTGGGTTCCAGCTTGCCGCGTACCGCGCTCGAAACGTTTTCATCCGTCGTCGACGGCGCGTATGGAGCGATTTGCGCAAAAAACATGGTCGAACAAACAATTTCCGCCGACTTTTCCCCTCTTTTTCGGTCGTTTTCGCGGTCTTTTTTGTCTCCGCCGCCTGCAGCCGCAGGGTCGCGATGCGGCCGCACAGCGCAGGCCGCGCGGTCTCTTGCTTCTGTGTGTTCTCTTCGAGCGCACCGAGAGGAGTCGAGGGGCGCCGAGGACTCCAAGGTCGGCTCTGCTCCCGCCAGAGCGACCGTTGTTGAGGCCGTGGCATCTTTTGCTCTTGATCGCGACCGGGGCGCTGCGGACCCCATCGCACGACGGGGTGCGGCGACCATGCGCATGGAGCCCTTTAGCAAGGACAGTCGCGTCGTGTCGCCAGCGCTCTCGCTCTGCGTGCGCCTCTGCAACTACCCCGCGGGCGCCGCGTCGGCGGGCGGGTCGCTCCGGAGCAGGCGCCGCGTCGGCGGGCGGGTCGCTCCGGAGCAGGCGCCGCGTCGGCGGGCGGGTCGCTCCGGAGCAGACGACGCGTCAAACTGACCCGCGGCCGTTCTCTTGTCGGAGCGGCTGAGCAGCCATCCGGCCGGCAACGCGTCTTCGACATCGAGCTGCGGTGCGTTTCCCTATGCGTTCGCGCGCAGGACGCGAGCGGCGGTGCGTCGTTCCGATCGCGGGCTCGGGACGCGCGACTCGAGAGCGAGGGTGTGGCGACCGGCACCACGCGCGCCCCGCTTTCTCGTTACTCTGACGCTGATCGCCGGCCGTCTCCGCCGCCCTTTGCGAACGGCGCGAGGCCGACGCCTCTGCGAGGTGCGCGTCTCCGAGGCATCGACGCGGTCTGGGCGGGGTCTCGACGAAGCCTCGGCGGGGTCTCGGCGGGGCCCCGGCGGGGTCTCGCGGGTCGCGTGCGCCGGGTCGCAACGGCGCGGCCGACCTGTCACCGCGCCGCCGCAGGCGCGGCTGGTCCACCCGCGTCGTCTTCGCGCCTCCCCGTCGCCGGGCCGCCTCGCCCCGTCCTCCCCGCCTCCTCCCGTCGCCGGGCCGCTTTCCTCCGCCTTCCCCGCTGCCGGCGGGCGCCTCCCGCGCCTCGGGCGAAGGAAGAGCGGGCGCGTCCCCGCGCCACGCGCGCGCGCGTCGCGTCCCCGCGCCCGCACGCGCTCGGCCGCTGGAGGCCGGAAACCGCTCGCCCTCCCGGATCGTCTCGTCTCCCGCTCTTCACGCCGCAAACCGAGGTGCGCGATGTCTGGCCGCGGGGGAGGGAGGCCGCGCGCCCGAGCGGCGACGCGTTGACGCCGGGCACCCCCCGCAGGCCTCGCTGGCTTTTCGGCGACCTCGGCGCCTCCGATCGCCTCGAGCGTTCGAACGCGACGCAAACTCCGCGACCCGCTTTCTCGCGCCCTTGAGCGATCGCCCCGCCCTTCCCGGCGAGGGGCCGGGGCAGGTGGGTGCCCGCGCGGCAGATCGCCGGGGCGCGGCCGGCGAGTCGCCACCGGCCTTCCCTTCCGCGCGGGCCTGCTCGTCCGCCCCGATCGCGATCGCCGGTCGGGTCGAGGACCTCGCGCGCACGACGGCGCGTCGGGGCGACATGCGCTGCCCATCGTGCGGGGTGATCTCGTCGGGCCCCCGAGGCGTCTCGCGGCTGGGCGGTTTGCTGCCGGGTGCCCCGCGGCTGGGCGAGCCGGAGGCCCGAGGTGGTGGCGGAGCGCGCGGCGGTCGGGCGCCCGCGACGCCGTCGGCGGGAGGCGGTGGCGAGCTTGCCTGGCCGCGGGGCAAGGCCGGCCGTCGCCGCCGCGCCCCCCCGCGCGGCGGCCGCACGGGCCCGTCGGGAGCTTTGGGTGGGAGCCGCCGCGGGCGAGCGCGCCGGCGAGGAACGCGGGGAGGGGTCGCGGGCGAGGCGCGGCTCCTCGGCGCGGCTCCTCGGCGCGGCCCCTCGGCGCGGCCCCTCGGCGCGTCGAGACGGGCGGCGAGCCGCTCGCCGGCCGGCGAGCCCGCGGACTCGGTTGAGGAGCGCGCGCGTGGAGCAGGAGGCAGGCGCGACCCGCCGCTGCGCCTTTCGGGCGATCGGGCGAACCAGCCGCCTCTGCCGCGGCGCTTCTCCGGGTGCGGGACGCCACCCGCCTCGTCGCGCATCCTGCGTGGTTGCGAAGCCGGTCCCGGAGCGCAACTCCGGCCCACCGCGCGGCGAGCGCCGCCGCGAGGCCCCGACGGCCCTCGTCGTGCCGTCCGGCCCTGCATCCCGCGCTCCTCGCCCGCCGGCGTCGCGCGGGGTCCTCGGCTGCCACGCCAGCATCCGCCCCAACGCCTCCTTCCCTCTTTCACTCCCTTGCTCCCTTCCTTCCTTTTTTCTGCTCCCGCGCAGATCGTCGCGTCCCCCCGTCTGCTCTTGCGATGGCACCCGAGCCCGTGCCCGCCGCCGACGCCGGCAACCCCTTTGGCGACGACCTGATCGCCGCCCCGGCGGAAGAGACGGTCGCGGTCGCGGTCGACGCGGAGGCGGCGGTCCCGGCCGAGGCGTCTCCCGCCGAGGCCGCGCCGGAGGCGGACGCTTCCGCCGCGCCTGCGCCCGAGGAGGCCGCGCCCGCGCCCGCCGAGCCTGAGGCTCCCGCCGCCGTCGAGCCCGAGGCCGAGGCCGCGCCCGTCGAGGCCGCCGCGCCCGCCGGCGCGCTGCCGGCCGACATTTTCGCCGCCGAGGCGCCCGAGGACGCCGAGCCGGCACCCCCCGCCGAGCCGGCCGTGGACCCGTCCGTGGCCGAGATTGCCGAGCGCATCTCGCGCCAGACGGCCGAGGAGAGGCAGAAGAAGATCGAGCTGCGCGAGGCCGCCGCCGAGTACCTGCGCGAGTTTTACGCCGAGCGCGAGGGGAAGCGCGAGCGCCGCGTCGCCGAGGCGCAGGCGGCGGCCGAGGCCGACGCTTCCGCCAAGCAGGAAAAGCTCGAGGGCGCCGACCTGTGGGCGCGCACGCTCAGCCTCATCGACAGCTCTGGACGCTCGCTGCAGCCCGCGGGCACCGACCTGTCGCGTTTCCGGTCCGTGCTGCAGGCCGCCAAGACCAGGAGCGTCCCTGCCCAGTAGACGCCCCACCGACCCTTTTTTTTTTTGGAGGGGGGCGACGCCAGACGCCTCTGGCCGGCAAGGGTCGCGCCGCCAGAGGGCCGCGCCGCTCGGACGCTCCCCTGCAGTTTCGTCCCCTCTGCCGGATGGCGCGCGCGGGAGGGACGGACGCGTTGTTACTTTCGAGTCGAAGAAGCGGAAAGGACAGAGGGGAGCAGAGCGGGGAGAAGGGGGGAAGAGGGAAAAAAGGCAAGGGGGGGTGGAGGGGGAAGAGGAGAGGCGACGGCCTTTTCCGAACGAGGAGGCATGCGTGTGCCGATGGGCCGCGAGGGAACAAAGGGTCGACCAAAAGGTCGAGGCCGCGCCGCGCAGAGCTTGGCCTTTGCTCGATCGGCGCGGCCTTTGCCTTCGCGAGGCTGTGCCGCCAGCGCGATCCGGAGGAGGCGGCGGGCGCGTGGGGGCCGGACGGGGCGGCGGGCGCGTGGGGGCCGGACGGGGCGCCGCGCGACTTTGCGCACACGGGGAAAGGCGCGGGACAAAAAAACGGCGGCACGAGTCGGCCGGGAGACGGCGGCGACGGCGCGGCGTCTCGCGCGTTTGCGTCGCGCGACCCGGCGCTCAGAGCTCGACGTGCGTCGCGGGGTGCGGCAGCACCGAAAAGCGGTACGTCGCCTCGACGGGCGTCAGGCCGTCGCGGTTGTGGCGCACGACCCACGCGTACTCGCCGGGCGTTTTGGGCACGACGACGCTGACGTAGAAGCGGCCGACGGGCAGGCCCTGTTCGTCGAGCTCGAAAAGGAAGCGCGTGCTCGCGGCCTCGGGGCCGTCGACGTCGAGGCGCACGCCGTGGGAGAGGTACGGCTGCCACGTCGGCGTGGGAGGCGAAGCGCGGCGCCGACCCAGCGTCGGTCGGCGGATCCCGAGCCGGAGCTCTTCGAGGGCGAGGACGACCTTGACTCGCTCGCCCGCGAGCAGGGCGGAGGGGTCGAGAACGGGCGAGGTCGACCCGTCGACCGCCTCGTTGAGGAGCTCGAAGCCGGCGATGCGGAGCGTGCCGGATGCGCCGAGCGCCCAGGTCGCGAGCGCACGGAACGCGTTGTGGTTTGAGGGGCCCACGACCTCGTCTTCCTCGGCGCCGCGGCGGACCACCGAGGTGGGCGAGAAGAGGGCGTCCCCCACGGCGTCGAGCGAGCCGACGACGACGGCGCGGCCCGGGCCGCTCGGACGCACGGCGATCGCAACGAGGCCGATGGGGGCGGAGGCATCGGCGGCCTTTTGTCCGTCGCCGCGGACGAGCTCGGCGGTCTCCTCCGCGGAGACGACGACGGAGGCGCGTCCTTTGGCGCGGGGCGAGGCGCGGAGGCCCGTGCCGCGGTAGAGCAGAACGGTCGCTGCCCCACGAGGCAGCGCTCGGGGGACTTCGCTCACGTTGGCGGTGGCCAGGGTCTCGGGCCCGAGCTCGTGGTCCTCGGCGGTCTTGCCGGCGGCGTGCGAAGCGCGGTCCTCGACGCGCGCGCCGGGCTCGGCGAGGTCGACGCCGAGGTCGCGGGCGAGGCCGCGCACGGCCGGCGACGCGAGCTCGTCGGTGGCCAGGAAGATGCCGCCACCGTCGTCGACAAACTCGATCAGCCGCTGCGGCGTCGCGGAACCGTTCAGATCTGCGAGCGAGGAAGAGGGGGAGGGGAGAGGAGACGGCGCGAGAGGCACGGAGGCCGCGGGACAGAGCGTGCAGGCGGTGGAGGAGAAAAGGATGGGAACGGGGTGCGGAAGCGGCGGAAAGAGAAGGTGTGAAGGCGAAAAGACGAGAAGAAAACGCGGGTACGAGAGAACAAAGTCGAGGAGAGAAGAGGGAACACAGGAGACGTTTCCGGGCCGAGCGCGCACGGCGTGGCGCTCCCCAGGGATGTGTCGGGCCGCTTTTCTCGGCGTCCTTTGCCTCGCTGTCGCTGCGCCGACGTCACGCTATTGCCGTGATCCGGGCCGGCAAGTCGCGGGAACGATCAGAACGAGGCGGATCGGACTCTGCACGCCCCCCCGGTTTCTTTTCTCCCCACGACCTCTGACCTCTCCGCCCCGCCCCCACCTTCCTCCCCCCGATGCCGGCCATCCTCCCTCCTCCCCTCCTGCTTCCGGACTCCCGCCCCCTTCCTTTCCGACGCCCGCGCGCACCTCGAGCGAGGACCACCGCGGCCGCGAACGAGCGCGTCCCGTTCTCAAAGAGGTCGACGTCCGTGTCGCTCGCGACCCGAAAGGTCAGAGAGTCGGCGACGGCGCGCACTTCCTCGAAAAACTGCTTGTGCGCCCCGCGGTCTCGTCCTTCGCCGAGCAGCACCAGCACGTCGCCCGTGCCGGCCGCGGCCGGGCGGACCGCCGCGAGCGCGACGAGCGCGAGGACGAGGATGCAGGCGGCCGACATGGAAAGCACCTCGGCAGACGCGGGCGCCCGACCGCGGCGGGCACAACAGATCGCCGCTGCCGCCGTTTGCTGGCGCGGCGCCGCGGGGCGTCGCGTGGCACCTCGCGTTGGAGCGCGTGGATCCAACTGCTCGCACGGGCAACGTGCGGATCGGCCGGGCCGCGAACCCCGCGCGACAGCCTTGGCTAGGCTGCCCCGCGCGCCTTCGAACGGGGCTCGCCGAGGCCGCCGGGCGCGGCCGATTCGGAGACGGACGCGGACGCGAGGCTGCCCTTGCCGCCCCCTTCCATGGCTTTGCTGGAACCGCGGGGGGGAAAGCGTACTGCCGCGGGGTCGCCGAGGTTGAAACGCGCGCGCAGGCCGATTCTGGCGTTGTGAAATGCCGTTCGATGCGAGCTCGCGCGAAAAGGAGCGGGTCTCCAAGCCGGCGCGCAACTCTGCGGCGAGCGCGGGAGGCCGCGGCGCGGTCGCGGCCGTGCGGGCGGCCGCAGCAAGGCCACCGCCGCAGCGGGGCCGCGGCAGGCCTCGCAAGCCTCGATCGCGCGCTCGCACCGGTGCCGCAAAGTAGCGACATTGACGCGAGTCGGCTCTGGCCCCCGTTTCGCGAAGATGCGAGTTGGGTGCCGCCGCAGAGCTCCCTTTCGCGTCCGATCCGTCCGCGCCAGGGCTTGCCGGAACGGCTCGTGACGAGATGACGTGGGAAGAGGGGGTCGCGGATGCCGCGAACCCTGCCTCGGCGTCTACTCGCCGCTTCGTGCGCACACGCGACAAGCCGCCTCTGCCGCCCTTCTCGACCTGATAATGCCGTCGCACGCGCGTCTGTCGCGATGTTGTCACCGGGCGCCGCCTCGGCGCGAAACGCATCGCCCGCCCTCCTCTTTCCTCGCGCGCGGCTGCGGCGCCTTTGGCCGGAGCGGCGACACCCGAAGCGTCGCAAGGGCAGCCGGCTGAAAGCGACCAGAGATGAAACGCGGCCTTGTCGAAAGCGAACACCGTCGCACGCGAACGGCCGTCGGACGCGGGGAGGCGGTGCAACAGCGCGAGAGCTTTCGGCCCGCAGGCGCGGGGTGCGCCTCGCGCGGTGCAGTCGGCGCGGTTGCGCAGCCGCACAGGTGCCGAGTTTGCGCTCCTTGGCGTCGGATGGTCGCGCCACGACGGGTCGAGAACCCGCGGCGCGCCGTCCTCGGCTGCACTCGCCGCAAACCCACGCGACACCGCGCAAAGGTCCAGCTAAACCTCCGCCCAGGTGGCGGGCTGCGGAAGCGAAGAAGGAGAAGACGAGGCGGCCGTTTCGCCCCCGGCGCGAATGCGCACGCGACGCCTCCCGCGGTTCGCGCCGGTGGCCCGCAGACGGACGGAAAAACGTGCGAGTTTACCGATGGCGGGAAGATTGCCAGCGCACGCATCGACAGGTCCCGCAGCGGCGCGCGGCTGACGCGAAACGGCGCCGGAATTCACGCGAACGCGGCCGCGGTGGGCGGCGCCGCGGTGGGGCGCCAGTTGGACGCAGTTTGGGGCGCCCAATGCGCTGATGTGCAGATTGTGACACGTTCGAAACGCGCGAGCGACGCAAATCACGTCCACACCAAGCTCCACCGTGGGTTTCCGTCGCCCCGCCGCCCGATGCCGCGGTCCAGTGAATTGCTGGGGAAACGTTTGCCGGCGCGCACGCGCGGAGCATTTAGGAAGGTGCGCTTCCTCATCGTTCAGTTCGACAGCGATGGCGCGGAGTTTTGCAAGCATGGGGCTTTTTTGGATCGCTGCCCTGCTCCTCGCCGTGCGCGCGGCGGGGGCGGCAGGTGCGCGCACGCGGCGCGCGACTTTTTCCTGCGGAGCGGCGGTGGGGCCGGCGGCTCCGGGGCGGCTCCCACGGACGCTTTGCCCCAAGCGGCCGGGTCGGAGGGTGAAAAGTCGCCGGCGCGCGTGGTTTTTTTCTTGTAGCTCTGTGTCCGTTCGCCGTGTAGCTCTGTTTCCTCTCGCCGTCGCGCCGTGGTTCTTTCTTCGCGGCGGGCGGGTCTCTTCTCACTTCGTTCCTCCTTCAACCTCCCCCCTCCTCCTCCTTCCGGTCCGTCTCAGATGCGCCCGTGCCCGCGCCAGAGCTCGCCGACGAGATTGCCGAGCTCATCGCCACGCCGGACATCAAGTTTGGCGAGGCTGCGTCGTCAGGCAGCCGCCCCAACGTCGTCTTCATCGTCGCCGACGACCTGGGGTACTCTGACATCGGCCCCTACTTTGCCCGCGCCGAGGACGGCTCGTCGTACACGCCGAACCTCGACCGCCTCGCGCGCGAGGGCCTGCTGTTCAAGGAGGGCTACGCCAACAGCGCGGTTTGCAGCCCGACCCGGTTTGCTCTGATCAGCGGCCGCTACCAGTACCGCTACCGCGGCGGAGCAGAGGTGCGAGGCGATGGGGCGGGCAGGGAGCGTGCGAAGCGATGGGGCGGGCTCTGAGCATTGTCCGGGAGGAGGCGGGCCTCTTCCGGTCGGCTCGGGGCAGCGGTGTCGTACGCGCGGCGATTGCCTCGTGGGGTGGGCGCCATCCCACGACCGGGGCGGCGAGGCTGGCCTCGCGCCGGGGGCGGGGCCCGCTGCCGAGGCCGCGGCGGCGCCGTCTTGTCGCTCGGTCGCCGCGACGAGCGGGGGGCGGCGGGGCGGCGTGGAACGGTGGGGCCGGTCCTCTGCGCGCGGCGCAGCTCTCACCCCACTTGTCTCGCCGCATGCGCAGGAACCCATCTCGGCGCGCGACGAGGAGAGCGTCACCATCGGCTTCCCAGGCGACGAGCCGTCGATCCCAAAGTACCTGAACAGCAGCGGCTACAGAACCGCGTTGATCGGAAAGTGGCACCTGGGCTACCCACCGACGTTCAAGCCCACCGACCACTACTCGAGCTTCTTCGGCTTTGTCGCCGGAACCAGCGACTACTTTTTGTACAACCTCCTCGAGGACGACGAGCCGGCGACGGAGACCGGGTACCTCACCGACGTGCTCTCGCGACGGGCCGTCGGCTTTCTCGATAACGCAGCGCATGCCGCGGTCAACGGAACCGAGCCCTTTTACCTTTCTCTGCACTACAGCTCGAGTCACTTTCCTTGGGAGTCGCGCGACGACCGCGAGCACGCCGAAGAGCTCGGAGGAACCGGCTTGGTCGACAAGCATTCCGGCAGCGTCGAGACGTACAGGAAGATGGTCCAAGCGATGGACGACGGCATCGGCCAGGTGCTCGACTCGCTCGACAGCCTCGGCCTCGCCGAAGACACCATCGTGATCTTCACGAGCGACAACGGTGGCGAAAGGTGCGTCGGGGGGGCGGTGCCGAGGAGGACGGCCGGGCGACGGGCGGGGGGCTGGAGGGGGGCGGGGTGGAGCGAGCGGCGAGAGACGTGGCCAAGGTCGCGCCTCGGGAGCGCGTTGCAGCCCAACGAGAGGAAGGGCGGTTGCGGCGCGCACTGCGGCGGAGGGCCGCCTGGACGGCGGACGCATCGGACGAAGGGGAGAGGGCGGCACGCGCTCGCGCGGGGTGCACCGGGTCGGGAGAGGCGGGGGGCGCCGGCGGAGCCGGCGGGCGGAGGGTGCACACGGTCGTTTCGGACCAAACGCCGCTCGGATGGGGGCGCAACGGAGAGAACGACGCGACCAGGAAAGCCTGCGCCGGGCCTCGACCGCTCTTTCACCTTTTCCGACACCACGCAGGTTTTCGGACATGTACCCCTTTGTCGGCGGAAAGAAGGACCTGACAGAGGGTGGCATCCGCGTGCCCTGGATCGTGCGCTGGCCCGGTGTCGTCCCCGAGGGCACCGTGACGCACCAGAATGCCTTCACCGTCGACTTTGTGGCTACCATCCTCGACGCCGCCGGCGCCACCGTGAACGAGTCCCACCCGCTCGACGGTGTCTCGATCTTGAGCGTCTTCGAGGCGCCCAACGCCACGTTCGAGCGTCCGCTTTTCTGGAGGATGAGGTACAACGACCAGCAGGCCTTTCGTCGGTGCGTCGGGGAGGACGGGGAGAGGGCCGGGGAAGAGCGAGAGTCGCGGTGCGAGGGGCACGCACGAGGCGCTTGCAGCTGGGCGCGTGGACGCGCCCGGCGAGGCGCCTGCAGCTGGGCGCGCGGACGCGCAGGGCGAGGCGCCAGCAGCTGGGCGCGCGGACGCGCAGGGCGAGGCGCCAGCAGCTGGGCGCGCGGACGCGCAGGGCGAGGCGCGTGGCCATCGGCGGGGCGAGGAGAAGTGGGTTCTGTCGCTCGCTTTGTCGCGCGACGAAGCGCCGGGCGGGGCGGCCCACGGCCTGCGGGGTGGCGGGCGGGGCGCAGAGCGAGGTGGTTCGCGGCCTGCGATCGCCGGAGGTGAAAGAGCGTCGCACCACCCGTAGCACCAATCGACACCCCGTCGGATAAATCGCGCGGAGCGAGCGCGCCCGATCACAGCGGCTGCGAGAGGAAAAAGACCTTTCCCCCCCCCCTCGTCGAGCGCTCTTTCCGACCGGCGCTCCCGACCCTACGCATCTTGCAGGGGCGACTGGAAGTACCTGAAGATCGCCGACAACGAGTACCTTTTCAACATCTCTGCCGACTCGCGCGAGCGCGCCAACAAGGCCACCGTGTACCCCGAGCTGCTGGACCTCTATCGCGCCGCATACGAAGCGTGGGACGAGACCGTGCCGCCCATTCCGGAGGGAGTCGCGTCGTTCCGGGTCATCTCCAACTCGGACTTTCCGTACGCAGTCAACGAGGTATGCAGCTGAGAAAGGCGGGCCAGCGAGCAGCGCTCGCGCAGCTTTGCCACGGCGTCCGTCCTTCGCGCCCTCGTGTTGCCTCCCCCCTCGTCGATGCGCGGCGAGACCCCGGGACCCCGCTTAACGCTCCCGCCTCTCTGCGCTGTCGCCGTCCTGCGTTGCGCGTGGGATCGCACGCGCTGCACGATGCGCGTGTCCTGCGCCCGCCGCTTCCCCCCGAGAGCCGCTTCTGCGGTTCCACGTTGCGTGGGGGCGGCTCGAACGGCGCCGCTCGGGCCGTCCTCACGCGCTGCGACCGCGGCCGCGGTGTAACGCGCGGGTGACGTCTGAACATTTACAGGCGAGGGAGTCGATGCCGGGAGAAGAGGACGAGGCGTCTGAGCGACGTGGGAAGGTGAGGCAAAGGCGAGCGCAGAGGCCAAGCGGCGCGGCAGGAGCGCCCCTCCCTCCCTGCCCCTCTCGCCTTGCTGTCGAGAGCCTTCCCTCCCTGCCCCTCCCGCCTCTCCGGCCTTGAACCAATCCGCCGTTGCTCTCGACGGGGCCGCGTCGCAACCGAGTTTTTGGTGGCCCCGGGGCGAACACGCAGAGCGATGCGACGGAGGATGCACCAGGGCGGTGGGCGGAGAGGGCACGGGAGGAAGAGCGGCCAAGTCTCGACGTCAGCAAAGGCCGGGTGGGGAGGGAGAGCGTGCGACGAGGACAGGAGTGGGTCGAAGGGAGGGGGGCGGGGAGCGAGCAAGGGTTCGGCGGGGCATCAAACTGGACGAGCGCGCAAGGGTCATCGAACACTGCCCGCCGCCGGGCCGCGCTGGGCCGCTGCGCGCGGGGGGGGGGGGGTTG
>PGFX01003892.1:0-11428 GCA_003612995.1 Prototheca bovis | reverse complement strand
GGGCGTGCGGGTGGCGCGCGCGGGGCGTGCGGGGGGCGGACGGGGGGCGAGGGAGGACAAGGGAGGACAGGGGGGGCAGGGGGGGCAAAGGGGGACAGGGAGGCAAGGAGAACAGGGGCAACACGGGGGACGAGGGGGGGTGAGGAAAAGAGGGGCAACACGGGGGACGAGGGTGGGCGGTGGCAGCCGCATCGGTGCTTGGCCCCGCAGGCGACCCACGTGCGGCGCACGGCCTCGCTGCCCCTCTTCGCCCCCGTCCGCATCGCCACCCCCACGCTTTTCGCCGCACCCCGTGCCGACCGCGTCCTCCATCTCTCACATGCGCGCGCGCCCGGCACCGCGTCGGATCGCGCCCAGCGCGACGCCCGAAACCGAACGCGCGAGGCGACGCGCACGACTCGCGCGCGGACCGCGTTGCGACAGAGGGCGACGCCAAAAAGTGCAGCCGGGCCGCGTCTGCGCGGATCCAGACCTCGACGATGCAAATCCAGGACGAAACAGAGGCGACTGCGGACGCCGGTCGATCCCGAGAGACGCAAGGGAGAGGCTCCGAGGGCGACCGCGCTCGACGGAAGCCCGAGGCACCCGGAGCGGCCGCGGCGTGCGCCGCGTCCGGGGACCGCGGGGTGGGAAGGGAAGGCACCCCCCCCCCCTCCCCCTCCCCCCGTTGCGAGCCTCGGGGCGTCGGGGCGGGGCAATTGCGGTCCGCGCACCGCCGACTCGGGGCACGCTCGCGCCGACGAGACTCTACCCGCGAGACGGCGGCGGCGGCGGCGCACGGCGTCCCTCTCGGCCGTCTTGGGTCCGCCGCGCTTCGGCCGGGCCCTCGGCCCCCTCCCGCTCTTCCCCCCCTTCCGCCCCCTCCCCCGGGCCTCTCCCACCCCGGCCCAGCCGCCGGGGTTCTCCCCGCCCCACTTTCGCCCACCTCCCGGCGCCCCCCCACCGTGGGTCTCCCCGCCCCACCTTCGCCCACCTCCCGGCGCCCCCCCACCGTGGGTCTCCCCGCCCCACCTTCGCCCACCGCCCGGCGCCCCCCCACCGTGGGTCTCCCCGCCCCACCTTCGCCCACCTCCCGGCGCCTCCCCTCGCCGCGGCGCGCACCCTCGTCGAGTCGCCGGAAGAGGTGCCGGCCAGGTCACCGTGCGTCCTCGCGCGTCGCTGCGCGTCCTGAATAGAGGCCTCAATCTGCCACTCGACGCGGTTGCAGGGCGTGATCGCGGAATTCGCCAGCAGCAGCTTGCGGAGCTCGGTGGGCGACCCGGGCGACCCGCCGGGCAGAGGCGCTCCTGCCGGGGCCTGCATGGCGGACACGCTTTCCGCGGGCGAGCCGGGGCGAGGAGCGTGGAAAAGGAGGCGCGAGAGCGGGCGAGTGTGTCCGCACAGCGGAACCCGCGGTCAAGTATGTTTCTCCAGGAGCGGTGGCGGAGGGAAAAAAGGCTCGACCTCTGCGCTCGGCGGGGTGGACTCGACAACACGGGAGCGTCCGACCGCCGGGCGCGCGCGCGCGCGGGACCGAGCGGAGCGGCCGCGACCGGGGGGGGAAGCACCCCAGAAAAGCAAACGCGGGCGGACGAGGGAGAACGGGGGAAACTGGGTCTTTTCCAACCGAACGCGCGATGCCGATGAAACAAAAAAAAACGAGCGACCGAACGGCTGTTTGAGTCGGTCGCACGCCCCGATTCGGGCGGCGCTCCCGTCCCGCGCGCCTCGCGCGGACGGCGCCTCCCGCGCTCCCGCGCGGCCACCCCGATGCGCGCGGGCCCCTCCGAAAAAGGGTCCCATCACAAGGTTGTGAGATTTCGATGATGCGCCAGCGGAGGCGGGTGCGCGCGAGCGTCGGGGCGTCGGGACGCGGATGCGGGCGGCGTCGCGCGAGCGTCGGGGCGTCGGGACGCGGATGCGGGCGGCGCCGCGCGAGCGCCGAGGCGTCGGGACGCGGATGCGGGCGGCGCCGCGCGCGCGCGCCGAGGTCGCCGACCCCCCAGCGTCCTGGAAGGGCGGGGGAAGGAGGAAAGGGAGAGACACCTCCACCTCCAGGAGGGGGAGGAGGAAAGGGAGAGACACCTCCACCTCCAGGAGGGGAAAAGGGGGCGAGAGGGAGGAAAGGGGGAGGGAGGCGGGTGAGACGCGGAACGGGGGCAGGGCGTTCGGCGACCGGGCCGGAGCGTTTGTCCACCGGCAGAGCGCGCGGAGACGCGCGAGCGGGTGGTGCCTTTTGGGCTGCCCGCCCGCCCGCTGCTGCGCACGCTTCGCTTTCGCCCACGCCCAAACAAAGAGGCGTTTACGATGGGAAAAGCACGCGAGGGGGCTGAGAAAAGGATGTTACAAAATGGGGTGCCGTGGCAAAGAAAGAAAAAAAAAAAAAAAAAAGTGGAGGGAGGGAATGGCTTGGGACTCTGGTGGGCGAAAGGGCGTTTCCGCCCTCCTTTCTACCTTTTCCTGGCGTCGTTGTAGGCGCCCTGTTCCTTGGCGAGGCTCCCGACGGCGGACCAGGCTCCGCGGGGCCTGCCCCCTCCGGCGCCTCCCGCGGCGCCTCGCTTGGACGAGTCTTGCCCCGTCACAAAGTCGCGAAGGGAGACCTTGGAGCCGCCAGCCGAGGAAAGCGAGGCAGAGCTCTTGCTCTTGCCCCGCTTCGAAGAGGCCGACCCCAGCGCGAACGGATCCGCGTCGTCGAGGGACGGAGAGGGCGCCAAAGAGGCAGCGGCGGCCGAGGCCGCCTTGGAGGCCGCCACCCCCGCGCCCCCCTTGCCCGCCGCCTTGGCGCCACCCGCCTCCCCCGCGGCCCCCTTGCCCGCCGCCTTGGCGCCACCCGCCTCCCCCGCGCCCCCCTTGCCCGCCGCCTTGGCGCCTCCGACCTTGATGGGCGCTTCGTCCCTCGCGAGGGGCACGAGGCCCGCGGGCAGGGGCTCGGCCTCGCGGGGCGGCGCGGCGCGGCCCGCGGCGGGCCGCCGGGGCCCGCTCGCGGGGCGCGGCGCGGGGAGGTCCGGGAACGCGTCCGCGAGCGAGGGAAAGGAGGCCGACGGGGCGGCGCTCGATCCCGAGGCCGAGCGGCGCGGCGCCGGCGAGGCCCTGGCGGGCGCGCCCGCCTTGCCCACGGCCGCCCACGACCCGCCAGAGGCGCCCTGCTTGGCCTTGGCCCCCGCTCCGGCCCTGGCCCCGGCCTTGGCCCCGGCCGGGCCGAGCGCCGCGAGCACCTCGGGAGGAACGTAGCCGTCCGCGGTGGCGGTCACCGCGTCTCGCGCCGACCGCGAAACGCCGCCGTCGAGCAGAGACGGGAAGGCGCTCGAGGAGAGCGAGGCGGCGGCTGCGGAGGGGCCCGCGCCCCCCCTGGCGCCCCAGCCCGCGGGCGCGGCGACGCGCTGCGAGACGAGGGCCGAGAGCGGCACGGCCGCGGAGCGGCGCGACGCTGGGCGGGCCACGTGCTCGGACCGCGCCGCGGCCTGGGCGGCGTAGGCCGCGTCGATCGTCGGGCGCGACGGGTCGGAGGAGGGGGAGGGGGAAGGGGGGGCCGCGGAGGGGCCAGGGGCGAGGCGGTCGCCGGCGGTCTGGCATCCATCCTCCCCTTCCTCTTCCTCTTCGTCGTCGTCGTCGTGCACCCCCGTTCCGCGCCTGCCCCCCTTGCCTCCCTTCTTCGCGCCCCTGCCCTGGGCCTGGGCCTCGCGGGCCGCGAGCTCCTCGCGGGCTCGGGCGGCGTCGCGCGCGGCGCGGGCGGCGTCGCGCGCCCTCTGCGCGAGCGCGTCCAGCAGCCCGTCGCGCCTGCCCGGGATGGGGCACGTGGCCGCGACGTCCGGCAGCGCGTCCGCCACGTCGGCGTCCTCGGCGATCGAGACGAGCTCCGCGTCCGGCAGCTCGCCCGCGGCCCAGCGGGCGCACGACGAGCGAAAGGACGCAAACGCCTCGGGCGACAGCCGCGAGCGCAGCCGAGCCGTCAGGGCCCGCGCAGCGGCCTTGGCCGCCTCCGACGAAGCGGCGGAAGGAGGCGCCGCGGCCGACGAGGAGGACGACGGGTCCGGGCGGGGCGCCCCGGCGCCCTCCTCGGCGCCCTGCTCGGCGCCCCCCCCGGCGCCCTCCTCGGCGCCCGCCCCGGCGCCCGCCCCGGCGCCCTCCTCGGCGCCCGCCCCGGCGCCCGCCCCGGCGCCCTCCTCGGCGCCCGCCCCGGCGCCCGCCCCGGCGCCCTCCTCGGCGCCGGCCTTTTCCTTCCTTCCTCCCTTGCCTCCCCTGGAGGAGACGACGATGCGGTCGTCCTCCTCGGTGCGGCGGTCCAGGCGCGCGAGCCCCTCGCCCAGCGAGGAGGAGGCGGAGGGCGGGGCGGCCGCCGAGGCGGCCGAGGGGGGCTCGGCCTCCCCCCCCGCGTTCCTGGCGCGCTCCTTGGCGCCGACGTTCAAGATGCGGTTGCCCGCGCGCGAGGACCCGCGCTGCGGGACCGACCCCAGCGACAAAAAGCCCGCGGACGCACCGGGCATGCCCGGGACGCGGCCCTGGGCGGCGGCGCCGGCGCCCATGCCCGGGACGCGGCCCTGGGCGCCCGGCCGCGCGCTCGGTCCCGCGCCGGTGCCCGCTCCGGTCTTGAAGAGCTCTGCCATCTCTCGCTCCGAGACTTTGTTTTTGCGCGTCGCCGCGCGCGTGACGCGCGGGAGCGACGGGAACGAGCCCAGCGACAGGCCGCCCGCGCGCCCGGAGCTGCCCGACCAGGCCCCGACCATGGGGCGCAGCAGCGACCCCCGCTGCGGCGCGGCGGCCGCGGCGGAGGAGGAGGCGGCGGCGGCGGAGGAGGAGGAGGCGGCGGCGCCCGGTGCGCCGTCGCTCATGCCCGGGAAGAGGGACGGTTCGTGGAGCGCCAGCTCTCCCGTGCGGCGCACGAGCGCCTGCGAGAGGCCCGGGCCCGTCTCGGCCTCGGCGGCGCGGGCCGCCGCCAGGCGCGCCGTCGCGAGCGCGGCGGCGCGCGCGGCCGCCTCGGCGGCGGGGCCTCGCTGCGCCGACGCGCCCGCGCCTCCGCCCATGGTCACCCCGCTGCGCATCGGGAGGGCGTGCGCGGCGCGGGGGTCGCGTCCGCGGCGTCCGGCGCGCGCGTCCGCTCCGCGGTCGCCCCCCCCGAACGAGTACTCGAGCTCGACGGCGACGGGCTGCCTCCGTTCGGCCTTGGAGAGCGAGTCTGCGTGCTCGCGGAGGATGTGGTGCCTGAGCTCCGCCTGCGTGGCGAAGACGACAAACTTGCGCTCGAGGCACTCGGGGTGCGTGCAGGCGTAGTGCCGCTCGGAAAAGTGCCGCTCGAGCGCGCGGTAGTTTTCAAAGTACTCGTGCGTGTGCGGGTCCGCGCGACGACACAGGAAACACTGCTCGTGCGTCGACGTCATGTGCGCGAACAGCTCCTGCTCGCCGTAAAAGCGCCGGCGGCAGAAGCGGCACTCGGGGTGGCCCGAAAACCCGCTCTCGCGGAGCGCCCCGGGCGCGTCGCCCGTGCGCACGTGCCGGTCCAGGTCGCGCTTCGAGTACGCCTCCTGCTCCGACACGAACACCTTGCGACCCTCCAGACAGATCGGACACAGGTGCAGACCGCGACGCTTCGCCAGAGCGGCGCGCAGCGCGCGCAGCGTTGGAAACGTCGGCGGAGCGCGCGCCGCCGCCGCCGCCGACCCGGGGGCGGACGGCAAGGGGAGCGACGACGACGGAACGGACGAACGGGCGCCGGCGCCGACCCCCTCGCCCTCGCCGCCGCCGGCATCCCCCGCCTCTTGCTCCGCCGCAGACCCGTCGCCGGAGGCGCTCGGGGACGCGACGTCGACCCGCCGGGGGGGGGGCCTGCCGGCCAGCGCCGGGTGCGTGAAAGAGCACCGGACAAACGTGGCCTGCGCCTCGGAGCGGTCGTCGAAGAACGACGACGCCGCAGGCACGTGCCACACCGTTTTGCCGGACAGCGTGCGCTCCAGCGGGCCGCGCGGAGACGACGACGACGACGACGACGACGACGACGACGCAGCGCCGCGGCGGCCAGACCCGCCGCGACCGCCGCCGTCGCGGTCCGCAGCCCCGCCGTCCCGGCGGGCGCCCCCGCCGGCCCGGTCGGACCGCGCGCCCTCGGCGCCGCGATCGCCGCGCGCCCCGGCTCCAGGCTCGTCGTCGCCGTCCTTGTCGGCGTCCTCGGCCGCGGCGTCCTCGGCCGCTTTGGCCTTGGCGTCCTCGGCCTCCTGCCAGTCGTCGAGCGCGCGCCACTCGGACTCGCCGGCGGGCCCCCCGGCCGTGTACCCTCCGAGCCACCGCGTCACGAAGACGGCCTTGGACGGGACCTGGCAAAGCACGCAGCGGTAGTCCTTCATGACGGACCGCAGACGACACACGCAGCGATCGCAGGCATCCTTGTGGCCGCACGGGCCGAACGCCACCCACTCGAGCGGCTCGGCGCAGACGATGCACACGTCCTCCATGGCGCCGCGCGGGGTCGCGGCCGCGCCGCGCCCGCGGAAGGAGGAGGGGCTGCCGCACGAGGGGGCGCGGCGCCGATGCGGGTGCCGATCGGAACGGAAAGACGCGCGCGACCGCGGCTCGACCGCGCGAGGATCGCGCAGCGCGAGCGCGGTGGGGTCGGCGCGGGATCCGACGCTGCAGATCGGGCGCGGCGGGAGAGGCGCGTGGGAGGGCGAGGAGGTGAGGGGAGGGGGAGACGGAACGGGGGGGGGGCGGGAGGTGGCCAGCGGCGAGCTGTGCGTGAAGGAAGCGGCGAGGGGGGGCAGAGCGCCGGGACGCCGGCTTTGGGGCGCGGCGAGGGGGGGCAGAGCGCCGGGACGCCGGCTTTGGGGCGCGGCGAGGGAGGGCAGAGCGCCGGGACGCCGGCTTCGGAGCGCGACCAGGACGCGCCCGCTTTTGGCCTCGGAGACGTGCGGAGGGGCGCGACGCGGCGTCTTTTTTTCCCACGGGGCGCGTCCTTCTTCGCCCGATGCTTCTGGCCCCGCTCCGCGTCGAGCCTCGCCGCAACAGAGCTTGTTTCCCCCCTCTCCCTCTCCAGCTCTGGCTTTTCCGCCTCCCTCTGCCGTTCGTTTCGCTTTGCTCGCCGCGCTTTCCGCTCGCGGATCTACAAAAAGGTTCTACGGCCTCCGCAGAGGCTTCCTGGGAGGGGCTGGGACGGAGAGGGCGGGGGGGGCGCCGGCGAGGGCGCGCGGGCCCGGCTGCGGCGGGAGCGGGGGGGAGAAACGGAGGGGGGCACCCCCGGCGGGGCAACGGGGGCTGCAGGGGGGGGGGGAGAAAGGGAGGGGGGCACCCGCCGTGCCGTTTCGTTTCTTCGTTCGCTGGGCCGTCTGGCGTCGCGCGGCGTCTAGATGGTCCACCCGTTGTTGTCCTGCTCGGTGATGGGGCGGTTGGCCTTCCAGCGGTAGGTGGTTCCGGGCGTGATGGGTCCCTTGACGGCCTCGAGCGAGGCGTCCGGGGCCGTCACGTCATACTCGGAGCGAACGTTCTCGACAGGGCCGCCGGGCATGTGCGCGCGGCGCGAGTCGCGCGTGTAGTACTCGATGTTGTACACGTGATCGGGCTCCGCCTGGGGAATGATCGGAGCGTGCGGGGGGGTGCTGCAGGGGAGCGAGAGGGAACGAGGAGGGGAGGGGGGGGAAGGTGAGAGGGACGGGGGAACCGCAGGAGGGAGGAGGGGCATGGGCATGGGGGTGGGCGGTACGGGAGGAGGGGCATGGGCATAGGGGTGGGCGGTACGGGAGGAGGGGCATGGGAGGAGGGGCATGGGAGGAGGGAAATGGGAGGAGGGGCATGGGAGGAGGGAAATGGGAGGAGGGGCATAGGAGGAGGGGCATGGGAGGGGGCATTGGGGGGAGAGGGCATGGGAGGGGGCATTGGGGGGAGAGGGCATGGAAAGGGGCGGGCATGGAAAGGGCACAGTGGGGGGGGGGGGGGGCGCCGGGCCTGCGGGCACTGCGGTCCGGCGAGAGCCCGGAGAGCCGCAGAGCACGCCGCCGGGAGGCACGAAACGCCCCAGCATACGGAGGCTTGAGTGGAGCCTCGCTCGATCCCTCCCCCCCACCCTCCCCACTCCTCCTGCTCCTCCTCCACCCTCGGCCGGCCAGCCTCGCGCGCCCTCCCCGTCGTCCCCGCCCCTCCTCCCCGTCTCTCCGCGGCCGCGCGACGTACGTGGGGGCAAACTTGCGGTAGACCGTGGGCTTGGTCAGATGGGTCACGTAGTCGGGCGAAGTGACGGGGCCCGTGTACTGCGATCCGCGGCGGAGGAAGAGGCGCGAGCGTGAGCGCGGGCGGGCGACGGGAGACCCGACGGGCGCCCTCTCCCCACCGATCCCCCCTCCCCCCATCCCCTCCCCTCCCACCGCCTTGACGACGCGCGTCCCGGGCGCGCGGGGACGCGCGTCGCCGCTCGGTCGCCGCTCGGCCTCGCGTCTTCTCGTCCGTTCCTCGAGACGCCAAACCGACTGCGACGGCCGGCCGCGCGGGGCGCGCACGCACCGCCCAGGGCGCCTTGACGTGCTTGAGAAGCGACTTGAGGGGAGCGAGCACGCCCGACATGGCTGCGGAGCGCGAGACCGGACGCGAGGAACGGGGGCCGCGACGGCGATTGATCGAGCCTCACAGGCGAATGCGGTCTGGCGAACGTGCGGCCGGCCGCGGACGTCTCGCGAGCGACGCGACCCGCACCGGCGCGCGCGGGCGCGTGAGGACGGCGGGCGCAGGGCGCGGACGGGGCAGAGGAAGGGGAGGAGGGGCGGGGAGGAAGGGGCGGGGGAGCGGGGGGGAGGGGAGAGGGAGGAAGGGGCGGGGGAGCGGGGGGAGGGGGGTGGGACCCTCCCCTCTCGCCCCTCGCGCCTTGCCCGTTCCGTCTCCGCCCGCCGCTGGGCGGGGAACGGATCGCGACGCGGCCCGCTCCCCCACCCGGCTCCTCCCTCTCCCCGGCCCGATCGCGCGTCGGTGGGCCTCTCCCCGCGCCCGCAGGGCGCGCGCCGGGTCGAGCCGACCGGCGTCGCCGCGGCGCGAATTGCGCACTCGCACGAGTCTTCGGCGCGGCGATCGTTCGCAGCTCGCACCAGAGGCGTTCGTTTCCGGGCGTTCCCCCCCCGGCCCGCTCGGATCGCGCCGTCCCCGCGGCGCGCGGAGCACCCTCCCCTCCCGCTCGGGCCGAGGATCCTCCTCCTCCCCCGCGCGCCCCCCTCCCCTCCCTTTCCGCGCGCTCGGGCGTTTCTGCGCGAGGGCCGCTGCCCTCTTTCGGCGCCATGGTAGGTATCCCGCAAAGCGCGCGCGCTGTCTGCCCGTCGCGGCCTCGAGAGCGCGAGCGGGGGGCCGGGGGCCTGCCGGCGCGCCTCGGCCGGGCCGACCGCGCGGTCGGCGGCCCGCCCGGCCCGGTCGTTGCGGCCGGGATGGGAGCAAGGGGGGGGGGAGGGGCGGGGGAGGGGGGGGAACGGAGGGGGGCGAGGCCGCAGGAGCCCTTTCCCTGTCCAGGGGAGAACGGGGAGCGGGGGGCGGGGAGCGGGGAACGTGGAATTGGGAGCGGAGAGGGCGATATGGTCTAGTAAGGAGGTCTCCTCGGCAGCCTCGACTTTTTCCCCCGCGTCTTCGCACCCGCCGCCCGCTCATTCCCCATGCCATGCCATGGCTTTCCCCCCTCACCTGTTCCCTCCCATGCCATGGCTTTCCCTTTCCCCCCTCACCCATCCCCATGCCGTGCCATGGCTTTCCCTTTCCCCCCTCACCCATCCCCATGCCGTGCCATGTCTTTCCCTTTCCCCCCTCACCCATCCCCATGCCGTGCCATGGCTCCCCTTTTCCTCCCCCCCTCACCCGTTCCCCCCTGCTCCCTCCTCGCTCCTTCCGCGCCCCCCTTGGTCGCAGGGTTTGTGGGTGTCTCGCCTGCTGTCTCTGTTTGGCGACAAGGAGGCTCGCATTTTGGTGCTCGGTCTGGACAACGCCGGGAAGACGACGATTCTGTACCGCTTGCACGTGGGCGAGGTGGTGCAGACGATCCCGACGATCGGGTTCAACGTCGAGACGGTTGCGTACAAGAGCGTCAAGTTTCAGGTCTGGGACCTAGGCGGCCAGACCTCGATCCGGCCCTACTGGCGGTGCTACTTCCCCAACACCCAGGCGGTCATCTACGTGGTCGACTCGTGCGATCGCGAGCGCATGGAGACGAGCAGAGCCGAGTTCCAGGCCATCCTCCGGGAAGAGGAGCTCCGGGGAGCGGCCGTGCTCGTCTACGCCAACAAGCAGGACCTCCCCGGGGCGCTCACGGACGCCGAGGTCGCCGCGGCGCTCGGACTCGACGAGATCAGAGGAAGACCCTGGGCCATCTTCAAGACCTCCGCCATCAAGGGACAGGGCATCTTCGAGGGACTCGACTGGCTCGCAGACACCCTCAAGGGAGGAGAGTGAGCGAAAAGGAGAGAAAAGGGAGGAAAGGGGAGAAAAAAAGGTACTTTGGGGGGAAAAAAGGAACACCCCCAGAAAACCCCCCTCCACACCTCCTTTTTTCCCCACTCTCGCGGCTCCTGGCCCCACCCCCCTCTCCCTCTCACTCCACTCGCATGGCCCCCCTCTCCTCCCCCTCCCATGGCCCCCTCTCGTGGCCCCTCTCATGGCCCTCCTCTCCTCCCCTCCCCCCCCCTTTCTCCCCTTTCTCCCCTCTCCCCCCTTTCTCCCCTCTCTCCCCCTCTTGGGGCTCCACTTCCTTGCCCCCGTCTCCTCCGTCCCTCTCCCTCCCTTTCCCTCCCTCTCCCTCCCTCTCCATCTCCCTCCCTTTCCCTTTCCCTTTCTTCCTCTCCTTGTTGCCCGTTCCCGCGGTCGCATCGTTTCCCCCGGATTCCTCTCTCGCTGCTCCCTCTGCAACTCTTCAGCTCGACGGGCGAGAGGCGCTGGGCGAGAGAGGGACGCGGGCGCCCACCAGGGGGGGCGGGAAGGGACCTCTGGCCGGCTGGATCGAAGCGGTCGGCCTGTGCGGCTTGCGCCGAGCCGAGCAGCGCTCGACGGGCGCGTGGCGCAGGAACGAGAAGATGGGGGGGTGAGGGGAGAGAAAAAGAGAGCGACGCATGGCCTCTCAGCGCTCGGACCGCCCACCACTCCCCCGCTACTCCCACCGCCTTTCTCTCCCACCTCCGTTCCCCTCCTCCGCGCTCCCCCGTCCCCCCCGATCCTCCGCTCCTCCGCGCTCCCCCGTCCCCCCCAATCCTCCGCTCCCCCGCGCTCCCCCGCCCCCCGCGATCCTCCCTTGCTCTCGCTCGCCTCGTTTCGGCGCCGCCGCTTCTCGCCCGCGTGATGCGTCCGTGAGCCCCGCGCGTCGAAAGGCGGCGAGATCGCGCGCGCCGTTCGACCCGGTGCCGCGCAGCGGCGATCCGGGCGCGGAAGCCGAGCGCGGGCGCGCGCGCGCGTGACGAGGCCCCACCGGAAGCTCCCGCGCCGCGACCAGCGGCCGCTCCTCCCGCCCCCTCCT
>PGFX01003881.1:0-11430 GCA_003612995.1 Prototheca bovis | reverse complement strand
TGCAGTGGATGCGACGACGCACGGGGCCAGGAACCGAGTGCCGCGATCGCGTGCGCGCGCAACGTGTGCACGCGCTAATGAAAGCCCCTCCATTTCTCCTCTTCCCCCCTTCCGGTTTTTTTCCCCGCCCCCCCCCCCCCCCCCCTGCCCCCCCCCCCCCCTCCCGCTCTCCCCGCCCTCCGTCCCTCTGCACCCCGCTCGGAACGACAAAAACGACGCAGACGCCGCGAGCGGGAGGGGATCGAGCGAGGCTAGGTCGACATTTTCATCGTTCGATCGCCAGCACGCGCGGGGTCGCGCGTCTCGATGCGGCGCGACCCGGCTCTTTCCGCCCTCCCGCGCGCGCCGTGCCGCGCGCGCCCCCCGGCTTTCTGCTTCCTCGCCTCCGCCCCCACCCCCGCACCGCCGCGCGCGCGCGCGCCGGCTTCCCGGTCCCCTCCCCCCCCCTCTCTCGCCTGCGAGGTGAGCGCGCGCGGCGCTGCGTCCGTGGCATTCTCCGCGCATCGTCGCCCTCGCGCGCGCTCGTGGCGTGCGATCGCGCGTCCGGCCGTCATTCCTCCGCGCCACGCGCCCCGCTTCCCGTCCGCGCCGTGGGTGTTCGATGGTCTCGGGCTTTGGATCGCCAGAGCCTTCCTCGCCCGTCGCCGGCTCGGATCGCCTCGAGCCTGCTCGGAAGCGCGGTTTCGATTCGGATCGGTTGAGCGACAGCGACGACGACCTCCCGTCGGACGCCGAGGTCGGTCCTCTGGTCGGTCAGATTCGGGATTTCGAGCGGTCTCGCCGCGAGTTTCTCGCGCGCGCGGCGCCGGGGGCCAAGGTCCCGCGCCCGACCATCACCAAGACGCTGCGGGGCGGGCTCGTGTTCGTGACGCGCCCGCGGCCGCGGATCGGGCCAGAGTACCAGGCCGAGATCCCCCCTCTGCCGGCCAACCCTCGCCCCGTGCCGCCTCCGTTCCCGACGCTCACGCTGCTCGAGGAGAGCGCCGGCGGCTCTGCGACCGTGGGCGCGCTCGGGACGCTGCGCGAGGACGCCGAGGGCGAGCTCGACGAGGCGCCGGACGCGGCCGTGCCGCAGGCGCCCACGCCGCTGCTCGCCGACCGCCCCGTGCCGCGGCTCGTCCCCAGAGGCGTCCAGGCGGAGGGCGGGGCGTTCCCCCCCGGCGCAGAGGCCGCGGACGCCGGCCGACCGTCGCCAGCCGAGCCCGCCCGCGCGCCCGTCAAGCGTCGCGGCATCGCCGCACCGCGCCGCGCGCTGCCCCGCGAGTGAGTCCGCGGCAGGCCAGGCGGGGGCATCGAAGCGGCCAGCCGCGCGGCCGGCGAGGCGGCGGTTGATCTCGGCCCCTGGTCGCTCCGTCTTCCCTTTTCCCTGCCTCTTCCCGGTTTGCGATGCCTCTGCCGCTCGATTCGACGAGCTCGCGGTTCTCGCTGCTGCTTCTGGAGGATTCCGAGTCGTATGTGTGCGACTTTATCGCCGAGTGCCGCTGGCCCCGGGGCGCCGAGGGGTTTCTCCGCGCCGGCGGCGCGCCGGGCGGCCCCGGAAGCGGAACGAGGGCCGCCGGAGGAGGGGGCGCGGCCAACAGGCTCGGGGGCGTCGGAGGAGGAGAAGGAGGAGGTGGGGGGAGTGCAGGAAACGGGCTCGGAGGTGGGGGGAGTGCAGGCAACAGGCTGGGAGGCGGGGGGAGTGCAGGCAACAGGCTCGGAGGTGGGGGAAGTGCAGGCAACAGGCTCGGGGGCGGGACGGGCAGTGCGATGGCCCCCGGCGGGAGCGTTTCCCCCTGGCTCGCCTCCTCCGGCCGCAGCCCCGGGATCCTTTCGCCCCCCCCCCGGGTCGACCCCTCTTCTCCCCCGGTCCTGGAGGGGAAGCTTCGCGTCTGCACGCGCTCGCTGTTTTTCGACCCCGACGACGTGTCCTTTCCCGTCGTGCGCATCCCGCTGGCCTCGGTGAGCGGCCTCGAGGCCCGCGGCGGGCGCGCCGTGGCCGTCGACGCCTCCGCCGCCGAGTTTTACGCCTGGGGGGGCGTGCCCGGCCCGGCCACAAGGTTCCAAGGCGGCAAGCCGCCCAAGGCCGAGCGCACCGGGGGCGCCAAGGGCGCAGACGCGATCGGAGGCGGGGGTGGAAGGCCCGCAAACTCGCTCGGAAACTCCAGCGTCGACGGAGGATCGCAGCCCCCGCTGGGGCTGTCAGGGCCGCACGCCTCTCGCTCCTCCCTCGCCGCCTCCTCATCGACGTCCCTCGCCTCGCTGGCCTCCTTTTCGGCCGCCGCCTCCTCCTTCTCCTCGACCGGAGCGTGCGCCCCTTCCCTCTCCCCCCCCCCTCCCCCTCCTCCCTCTCCTCCTCCTCCGTCGCTAGAGTGGACGTTTTCGCTGCCGTGGTCGTCTTCGGCGGACGTGCTCTCGAGCGCGCTTCCGTTCCTGGCGGCGGCGCAGTCTCCCCGGGGCCTGCGCGCGGAGGCCGCCGAGGCGGTGGCGCGGGCGCTCGAGGGCGCCGCCGCGTTCGACCCCGGCGCGCTGCGGTCGGCGACGGAGCGCGTGTCGTACTCGGCGACGGTCACGCTGGTGACGCCGATGCTGGAGGAGCGGTCGCACCTGGTGCTGACGGACCGGGCGCTCTACTGCGTGCCCCTGCACGCCGTCTCCGGCTGCGCCGAGGGCGGCGCCAAGAGCCACCCCCTCGAGGGCGTCGCGGCCCTCGCGCGCAGGCGCGTCGCGCTCCGGGACGTCGGCCTCGAGGTCTTCTTCGCGCTCACCAGGGAACACGCCTCCGTCTGGGTCGGCGCGGCGGCACGCGACGAGCCGCACGAGCCGGAATCGGCGCAGGGGGGAAAAGGGCTCGAACGGGCGGCGACGGGTCCGCGGCCGCTCGGCGAACGGGAGGGGGGGGGCGACGACGAAGGGGGCGCCTCGCCCCGCACCAGCCCCTGCTCCGCACGAACCACCGCGTCCTCGTCTCCCTACGCTCGTCTGCTGGCCTCTCCCCCCGCGCGCCTGGCGTCCCTCGCGGCGCCCCCGCCGCTGCGGCGGGACCCCGAGGCGTGGCCCGAGGGGACCTCGGCCGTCTTCCGGTTCGCTTCGACGGCCGAGCGCGACCGCGCCCGGCGCGCGCTGGCCGCCAGCCCTCTCGTGGGAAAGTGGCTCGACGACGCCGCCGCCGCCGCCGCCGCCGCCGCCGCCGCCAAGGGGGCGCGCGGCGTCGGTCGATCCCCCCCCTCCGCCCCTCCCTCCCCCTCGCTGGTGTCGGTGACGTCTGCGGTGCTGGAGGGTCATCGTCGTCCTCTGGCGTGCGCGCGCTGCGCGTGGCGTCTCGGGCGTCTCTCGACGCTGGATTACCTCACGTTTTTGAACGCGGCGTCGGGTCGGACCTTCCAGGACGCCTCGCAATGGCCCGTCTTCCCCTGGATCCTGCGGCGCTACGACGACGCGGCCCCGCCCGCCTGGGACGACGCCACGGCCTTTCGCGACCTCGCGCGGCCCATGGGCGCGCAGACGCCGGCCAAGGTCGAGGCCGCGCGAATGCTGCGAGACGAGCTCGCGAAGATGCGCGACGAAGAGAAGAGAGAGCTCGCGCGCGAGCGAGGGAGAGAGGGGAGGAAGAGCGACCGCGTTCCCTCCCCTGGCGGTGAACCCTGGGCGGAGGACCGCACCGGATCTCGAACGGAGGCCACCGAATCGTCCCCGTCATCATCGTCGTCCCGGTCCTCGTCGTCCCGGTCGTCATCTCGGTCGTCGTCTCGGTCGTCGTCCCGGTCGTCGTCCCGGTCCTCGTCGTCGTCTCGATCGTCATCTCCGGCGTCGTCGTGTCGCTCCTCCCGCTCCTCCTCCTCCTCCTCCTCTTCCTCCTCCTCCTCTTCCTCTTCCTCGTTGGCGATCGAGCCTCCGTTTCTGTACGGTTCGCACTACTCGACGCCGGCGTACGTGGCGCACTGGCTGCTTCGTGCCGCTCCGTCGCACGCGCTGCGGCTGCAGGGCTGGCGGTTTGACGCCGCGGACCGCCTCTTCCGGTCGGTGGCGGGGGCGTACGCGGGCGCGTCGACGAGCGGGTCGTCGGACGTGCGCGAGCTGGTGCCCGAGTTCTTCCTGCCCTCCGACGGCGCTTTTCTGGTCAACCGCCGCCGCCTGCAGCTGGGCACGCGCCAGGGCGGGGCCGTCGTGGCCGACGTCGAGCTCCCGCCCTGGGCGGGCGCCTCGCCCGCCGCCTTTTTGGCCGTGCACCGCTGCCTGCTCGAGGGTCCCTGCGTCTCCGCGTCGCTGCACCGCTGGATCGACCTCGTGTTCGGCCGGGACGCACGCGGACGCCGAGCCAGAGCCAGGGACAACCAGTTCAGGCACACCAGCTACGGCAGGGAGGGCGAGGCCCGGTGGGAACGGGACGACGTCGCCCGCCTTCTCGAGCGGAGGCAAGGGCGGGCAGGGGGGGAGGGGGACCGGAACCGAGCAGGGGGGGGGCGAAGCGAGAGGGCGAACGGATCGAGACGTGCGCACGAACGCGGGACGCGGTCGAGCCGTCGGGCGCAAGGCCACCACGGGCGAAGCGATCGGGCCGGGACGGGAGCCGGCCCCCGCTCGACGGAACGCCACCTCGCCCCCACCGGCCCACCTCCCCCCCTGGCGTCCCGGGGCTCCGCCCTCGCCCCTCTCCCAACCCTGGCGCTGCCCCCGCTGCCTGCTCCGTCGGCGACGTCGTCGCCGACGGAGCGGCGGCGCGCGTCCGCGGCGCGCGCGCGGGAGCTGGCCGCGCAGGAGTTTGGGCAGACGCCCCGCCAGCTCTTCTTCGGGCGCGCGCACCCGCGCCGCCTGGCCGCGGCCACGGGCCCCGCCGCGCCCCTCGGCGGCCACTCGCGCTGCGCGGACGCCGTCGCCGTCGCCGTCGGGGCTGTGCTGAGCGCCACCGAGGGGCTGCGAAGGGGCGCGGAGAGGATCCCGGACGCCGAGAGGACGAGGCTCGCCGCCGACGGACGGCTGCTCGATCGCCTCGAGCGCGAGCGCGATCGGCTCGCGGCGGAGGCGGGCTACAGGCCCCCGGAAGAAGAGAGGAAAAGGGACGGACGGCGGATGGGAGGGGCTGTGGACGCCGAGAGGGACGGCCGCGAGGCAGGCGTCGCGGCGGACGGACGGACGGTCGCGACCACGACGACGACGACGACGACGACGACGGGTTTGCCTGCAACCGCCCCCGCTCCCTCCCGCGACGGCTCCGCCTTGTCCGCCGCAACCGCCCCCGCTCCCTCCCGCGACCGCTCTGGCTCCTCGGTCGCTTCCGCCTCGCCCATCGTTTCCTCCCAGGGCTGCTCGACGCCCGAGCGCGCGGGGGCGCCCCCCGCCGCGTCCTCCCCGGCCGCCCGGCTGTCCACCCGCCTGGGCTCGGGGCTGCGCACGGCCTTTGCGGCCGCCGCGGCGCGCGCGCCCTCGGGCGGGGCCTCGGGCGCGCTCATGGGAATGTTCGCTCGCACGGCGAGCGGGCGCGGAGCGTGGAGGAGGGGCGAGGCGGGGGGCGACGGGGGCGAAGAGGAGGGGCGCGAGGCGAGGGACGCCATCGCCTCGCTGGACCTCCGGCCCTCTGCGGCCCGGAGGGGGAGCGCGGCCAGCTCGGCGAGCTCGCCGGAAGCGCCGTCGACGCGCACGCCCGAGCAGAAGCGCGCCGACGGCGACGACCGCGCGGAGGCTCGCGCCCCTGCGCCGGTCGTCGCCGGCGCCCCGGGCCTCCCCGCATTCGCCCACGCTCCCCCCCCCGCTCCGGGCCTCCCCGCATTCGCCCACGCTCCCCCCCCCGCCCCTGCCTCCACCCCTGCCCCTGCCCCCGTCGGTTCTGTCGTCCGTTCCGGTTCCGACGCGCTCCTCTCTGCGTTCGCGCCTCTGTCTGGCGAGGGCTTTTCCGAGGTCCGGCTGCCCGCGGACTTCCCCACGCCCGCCGCCGGCTCCCCCTCCTCCGCGCCGTCTCCGCCTGCCTGCGTCCCGCTGCCGTCTCTCTCCGCGTCCTCGTCCCTGTCGGGTCTTTCGGGCGCGATGGACGAGGAGGCGGAGGCCGAGCTGCGGCTCGGCGAGGATGGGGGCTATCTTTGGGTCGAGAGGGAGGCGGGCGGGGGGCCGGGCGGGAAGGCCGCCGAACCTTTCCCGGCCGGCCCCGCTCCCGCCGCCCCGCAACCTGCGCTCCTTCCCGCGTCCCCGGACGCTTCCCTCGCCCCGCCTCAGCCTCTCCTCTCGCACCCCGCATCCTCGGCCCCTGCCCTCGCCTCGCCTCTCCTCTCGCACCCCGCATCCTCGGCCCCTGCCCTCGCCTCGCCTCTCCTCTCGCACCCCGCATCCTCCGCTTCCTCCGCCGCCCGTTCCCTCGCCTTTCTCGGCGCCTTCCCGAGCGACGACTCGGGCGAGCGCCTCTCGGGCGTGGCCTTTGTCGCCCCTCCCCTTGGCGCCACCTCTCCGTCCTCCTCCTTGGCCCCCCTTGCCTCCGCATCTACGCCCCCCTCCTTCGCCCGGGCTCCCCGCCTCGCGTTGTCCTCGCACGGCGGCGGCGCCTGGATCGAGGAGGCGACGCCCCCCCGGCGGACGGTGGCGACCCTGGACGCGTCGGGCGAGCCGCTGGCGTCGCTCGCGGTCGTCGACGTTCGGGGAGGGGGCCGGCGGGGGCACCTGGGCGAGGCCGAGGGGGGGGGTGGCTCGGTCGAGCGGGGCTCCCGGCCCCCTCTGATCCTCCTCGGCGGCTACGACGGCAGGGTGCACGCCCGCTTGGCGTCCTCTCCGCCTTTGTCCCTCGGGAGCTGGAAGGCGGCCGACGATGCCGTCTCGGCGATGGTGCAGGTCTCGGACCGGGCGCTCGAGGACTCGAGGGCGCGGACGGAGCGCGAGGAGGCCGCGTTGGGCTACCCCGCCGGGGGGAGCTCGGAGGCCTCCCGCGTCTCGCTTCCGCGCTCGTGCCACGTGGCCGTAGGGTCATGGGACGGCTCCGTCAACGTCTGGGAGCTCTTCCTGCCGCCCGACGACGCCATCGACGCCGCCGTCGCGCGGGCCCAGGGGCAGGGGGAGCGCGATGCCGTCGCGCGGGCCCAGGGCAACTTTGACGCCGGGGCCGCACTCGGCCGCGTGCCCGTCGAGGCGTCGCTGGCCCTGGTTCCGGTTCTGGCGCGGGCGCTGCCGCGCGCGCCGTCGGGCGTCTGGTCGCTGGCCGCGAGCCCGGGCGGCGGCGCGCTCGTGGGGGGGACCGAGGAGGGCGACGTCGTGGCGTACCGCGTGCAGCGCGGGGAGATGGATCGCGTCGTGCGCATCGCCGGCGACTACGTCGGAGGGCTCGAGATCGTCGCCGGGCCGGACGAGCCAGGGGCCGCCGGCCGCCTCGCGACGCCCCCGGGCGCGCCGGCCCCGACCGCCCTGGCGGCCGCCGCTGACGGGACGCTCACCGCGCTGGCCCTCGACGACCCCTTCTCGTCTCCCCGCCGCCTGGCGCGCTCCAGGGCCTCGCTGCGCTGCGTCGCCGCAGTCGGAGACCTCGTCGCGGCAGGCGCCGACGACGGCACGGTCCTCCTCGTGCCCCTCGGTGCCGACGGCGGCGCTGGCCTCGCTCCGTCGCCCCGGCCCTCCCCGCTCTCGTCGCCCACTAAGCGCGCGCCCGGGCAGGCCGTCGCGACGCTCAAGGACGCCGCGGGCGTCGCCATCGAGGCCGTCGACGCCATCTGGACGGCAGGAGGCGGGATCGTCCCGCCGACGCTGTGGCTGGCCGCCGCTCGCGAGGACGGCACGGTCGCCGTCTGGAGGGGCGAGGGGGCCGAGGAGGCCGAGGAGGGGGGGGACAGGGACGATCTGCGCTGAGCCGCCCCGCGTTCCCTTTCGATTCCACGCATTCGCTCGCCTCCCGCGCGCGCCGCCCTGGCCTGCGCTTTCGCCGGCCCGCCTCTCGCGCGCGCCGCCCTGGCCTGCGCTTTCGCCGGCCTGTCTCGGCTCCCCATTTGGGCCCCTCGTGCCCACTGCCTTTGTATTTTCATTCCCCAGTGGAGGCAGAGCGCGTGCGGATTCCACGTCCACCAAGACGGAAGAGAGAAGGATAGGCAGAAAGGGGGAAACGCGAGCGAAGTGCAAACGACACGACCGAGCGGTCGCTGAACAGGGGGAAAAGGACAACCGCGCAGGCGGAAGACGAGCAACGCGAAACTGCAGTGGATGCGACGACGCACGGGGCCAGGAACCGAGTGCCGCGATCGCGTGCGCGCGCAACGTGTGCACGCGCTAATGAAAGCCCCTCCATTTCTCCTCTTCCCCCCTTCCGGTTTTTTTCCCCGCTCCTCGGCCCCCGCCCAGCCCTCCCGTTTTTTTTCCCCGCTCCTCGGCCCCCGCCCAGCCCACTCGGCTTCTTTCCCCGCCCCTCGGCCCCCGCCCAGCCCTCCCGGCTTCTTTCCCTCGCTCCTCGGCCCCTGCTCTTCTCTCCCCCCCTTCCTCCCCTCACCCTCCGATCCAGCCTTCGTCCCTGGCCCAGCGTTCGACGAGCTCGAAAGCGCTTCCCGCGTCCTTGAAGCGCTCCTCGGCGTTCGCGCGCTCCTCCTTCGAGGCGCGCGGCCACCGGTCCGGGTGCCACGCGGTCGCCTGCCGCTTGAAGGCCGCCCGGACGAGCGCAAAGGAGAGCAGGCGCGCAGACGCATCCTCGGGGACCGGGACGCCGTCCGGCGCGAAGAGCGCGTCGAGGGCGGCGCGGACGGCCGAGGGGGCCGAGGAAAAGTCGACGCCGTCGGGCGGCGGCTGGGACGAGCTCGAGGCGCCGCCCGACGGCGCTCCGTACGCCTCCGCGACGTCCCTGCCCTGCGCCCTCTCGGCCGCCCGGGCGAGGGTCGCCTCGAGCGCCTCGAGCCTGCGGTCCCCCCGGGCATCGCCCTCGCGCCCGCCCGGGCCCGCGAACCGGAGGGCCTCGCGCACGGCCAGGTAGGCCTCCGTGTGCCTTCCGAGCGCGTGCAGCGCCCTCGCCATGGTCGCGTGCGACGCGGGGGACTCGGGCTTGGTGGAGAGCGCCTGCGAGGCGAGGCGCAGCGCCTCGGCGAGGTCGGCCGGGTCGCGGGAGGGGGGCGGGAGGAGCGCGAGCGCCGCCCCGCGGAGCGCCGAGGCCCACAGCCCTGGGGCTGCGGCCGAGAGCGGGCAGGCGGGCTCGGTGGCGCGGGAGAGCGATCGCAAGAGGGCTGGAATCGAGTCGGCGGACGGAGCGGGGCCGGTGTCGTCGGTGTCGGAGGACTCGGCGCGAGCGCCCGAGCCGCGGTCGCCGCGAGCCGGGGTCGCGCCCTCGTCGGGGCCGCGTCCCTCGTCCGAGTCGCGTGCCTCGCTCGGTTCGGAGAGCTCAAAGTAGGCGTCGAGGCGCGTGAGCGGCCGCGCGAGCGGAGCGATGCGGTCGAGGAGCGCCTCGAGCCGTTGGGCCTTTTCGGGCCTCGAGAGCGCCGGGCTGGCGACTCGGTCCCGCTGCGCCTCCCTGCCCCCGAAGACGTCCCTCCGCTGCCTCTCCCAGGCCTCCGTCTCGCGTCTCAGGACCGCCCTCGCCTCGGTCAGGTGTCCTTGGCGCCAGAGCACCTCGGCCAGCGTCACGGCCGCGTCCCAGCCCACGAGGTCCGTCCGGGGGGGAGCAGGCGATGCGCGAGGACGACCCGCGCCCGCATCCGCATGGGCGGCCGGGCGCGCCTTCTCTGTGGTCTCCTCTCCGCCGCCTGCTCCCTCGCTCGCCTCGGCGGCCTCTCGCGTGCTCGCGAGAGCTAGGTCGTCGGCGCCGACGGCCAAGGCGGCCTCGGCCCGGGCCAGCAAAAAGCTCACCGCCCCCGGCTCCCTCTCCAGCGCGGTGCGCGCAGCCTCGAGCGCGGCAGCGGCCTCGTCGTGCGGCGGCAGGCGCAGAGGCATGGCCGGGCGCGAACCCAAAAGCGACCGGAGGCGCGCCTCGCGCGCCGCCGCGCGGCTCTCGCGGGCCCTACGGCGCATCGCGGCGGCAAATCGCCGCAGCGCGGAGGCCTTTGCGGCGGAGGGGCTCGTCGAGGCGGTCGAGGCGGAGCGGTCGGCCCGCTCGCCCGCGCTGACGCCCGTGCCATCGCCTTCAGCCGTCCCCTCTGCCAGCCGCTCTCCGCCGCGGCTGGTCCCGTCCTCGGCCGCTCGCTCTCCGTCGCGGCCGGTCCCGTCCTCGGCCGCTCGCTCTCCGCCGCGGCCGGTCCCGTCCTCGGCCGCTCGCTCTCCGCCGCGGCCGGTCCCGTCCTCGGCCGCTCGCTCTCCGCCGCGGCCGGTCCCGTCCTCGGCCGCTCGCTCCCGGCCGCGTCCATTCTTTCCTTCGACTGCCTTGGCGGCCAGCTCGGCCTCCTCGGCTGCTTCGTCATATCTGCCGAGCGCGGCGAGCGCCCTCGCGGCCCGCTCGCGCGCCGTGGCGCGTCCGGCGTCCCTCCGGATCGCCTGCCGCGCCTCCTCGAGGGCCACCTCTGGCCTCGCGAGCGCGAGCGCGGCCGCCGCCGCGTTGTCGTGATGCGCCGCCGGCGCCGGGTCGAGGCGCACGGCCTCGAGCGCGGCCGTCAGCGCCGCGGCCGCGTCGCCGCGCGCAAAGGCCTCGACGGCCTCGCGGTTGCGGGCCTCGGCCGCCGAGGCGTCGTACTCGCCGTCGGCCCACCAGGGTGCGGCGCGCTCCCCGGACCGCTGCGCGTCCAGAAGCTCTGAGAGCGCTTCAGTCTCCCGCAGCACCGCCTCGAACGCCGCCCGCAGCTCCGAAGCCAGGGACGCGTCCGCCGACGACAGCGACTCGAGGCGCGAGCGGAACCGCTCCACCTGGTCGGCGCGCCAACACTCGCCCGCATCGCCTGCGCGGCGGCGGTGGCGGCGGTGGAAGGGAGGAGAAAGGGAGGAGAGCGCGTGTGGGCGAGCGTCGAGACGAGGGCAGACGGGGAGCGGGAAGAGAGCGCCGAGCGGGGGTTTGCCTGGCCCGAATGGGGGGGGGGGGCGGGGACCGGCGACCTCGGCCGGCGTCGAGGTGCGCGGTCCCGTTCCTGGGCGCGACGGCGACCCCCAAAGGCGCGTCTCCAGCCCAAGGTGCGTCGTCGACGAGGACGGGCCGCCGGCTGCGGCTCCTCGTGCCGCGGCACCCCTTTCCCGCTGCGGCTCCTCGTGCCGCGGCACCCCTTTCCCGCTGCGACACCTCGTGCCGCGGCACCCCTTTCCCGCTGCGGCTCCTCGTGCCGCGGCACCCCTTTCCCGCTGCGACACCTCGTGCCGCGGCACCCCTTTCCCGCTGCGACACCTCCTGCCCCCACCCCCCCCCCTCCTGCCTCCGCCCCCTCCACCTCGCTCCTCCGCCTCGCCTTTGACCGGTCGCGCCCCTCGTGTTCCTCTCGACACGCGCGCTCCCACGCGCCCCCCCCCCCGCACTTTCTCCGCGCGTCCTTCCTCTCCCGCCCCGTCCACGATTTCCCTGTTCGTGCATTCGTACCTGGATCGACGAGCGGC
>PGFX01003870.1:0-11439 GCA_003612995.1 Prototheca bovis | reverse complement strand
GCGGGGGGGGGGGGGGGGGGGGGGGGGGGGGGGGGGGGAGCGCCCGGGTCGTCGGCCCAGCGGACACATTGCTTCGGAGGGAGGAGAGGCGCCGGGGCGGGCGGAGGACGCGGCGGCGGGGGGGACGCAGAGGCTGTGGGGAAGAGGGGGTGGGGGGGATAAGATCGCAGCTGGTTCGCGGCCCCGCGTTCGCCGCAAAGCGCCCCGCGGCGTCCTTCCTCGCATCGTCGTCGCTTCGTCGACGCTCGTCTTACAGGCAGGACGCGAGGCGGGGCCGGAGGGGACGCCCCCCCCCCCGTCCCGCCCCCGTCCGCGTCAAGCGGCCGGCGCGTCGAGACGGCGTGCGGGGAGGCGGAGCGAGCGTTTCGGCAGGCGCGCCTCGGGCTCACGCCGTCGCGGCGAGAGAGAAGAGATCCCCGGCGTCCGCGGCGCATGCGGGGCGAGGTGGTGGGGGAGGACGTCGAAATCAGAGCGGACGGGCGGGAGGTAGGGGTGGCAGAAGAAAAGCATGCAAGCGGGGAGGGGGACGGTCGTCGCAGCGTCCCAAGGCGGCTGCGCGGGAAGGGGAGGGAGGGGGGCCTCGCGGCCCTCTGACAGCCGAGCGATCGCAGTGGGGAGCGTGCTCCGCGTGGAGCGGGGAAAAAACGAGACGCGCCAAGCGGGAGTGGAAGAAAGGGGGGAGAGGAAGGGAAGGGGTGGGGGGTGGGGGGGGGGGGAGAAGAAGGAGCGGGCGGCGACGAGGTCGAAGGCGGCGCGCCGGTCTCCGACTCTTCCCTCGTCGTCTCTAGTGTCTCCTGAGGAGCTTGGAAAAGGGATTTTTGGGTGGCTTGCCCTGCCCGGCCTTGCGCTGCGCGGCCTGGTCCTCCTGCGGCGCCTCGGCGCTGCCGGGGAGGCGCGCGCTGCCCCGCGAGGTGGCGAGCCCCGTGCGGCTGGACGCGAGCGCCACGTCTCCGGCTGGGTTGAGTCTGGACCCCGGAGCCGCAACTCCGTACGTGCCTCCGGCCCCACGCGCGGAGCCGAGCCCGGCGTGGCGCGCCGAGAAGGCGTACTCGGAGCCGTAGGCCTCGTAGGCGTCGTTCGGGGTCCAGCCCGCCGACCGCTTGGTGCTGCCGCCCTCGCCCCAGCGCGCCGAGGCGTAGGCGTCCGGGTCGTGCGAGGAGGAGAGGTCGCGCGGCGTCAGGCGCTCGCGCTCCTCGGCGTAGCCGCCCGCCTCGACGCCGTCGCCGTCGCGGTCGCTGCCGTCGTCGGAGGGGGGCGCGCCTCGGGGGATGGAGCCGTCCCGGGCCTGGCGCAGCACGCGCTGGGTGCGCTTGGCGGCGCGGCGCCTGCGCCAGCGGCGCACGTAGTACTGGACCATGTAGACGATCGAGGCGAGCGTCTGGGTGCCGACGAGCGTGGCGAGCAGCACGAACTGCACGGTCAGGTAGTACTGACGGCCCTGGCGGGTGGTGCACGTGTAGCCCTCGGACGTGTCCGAGATCGACGAGCTGTCGACGCCGAGGTAGTCGAGCTCCTCGGTGGCGTTGGTGGCGTCGACGCCCGTCGAGGCGTTGATCCAGACGGTAAAGTTGGGCAGCGCGTCCGGCAGCGCCGAGAAGACGTCGCGCGAGGGGGCCAGCACGGTGACGTCGTCGCCCTGCGAGGCGTTGCTCTGCGCCGAGCCGGCGAGCAGCACGGGGTAGGCCGAGGGAAAGTTGTCGAGCCCGCCGAACGGGTAGTTGTCCGATCCGTCGGTGAGGATGGCCGAGGCGGCGCTGACGACGCGCCCGAGCGCGGCGGCTGCGCGCGAGTCGCCCTGCGCGGCGTCGGCGAGCAGCACGCCGTAGGTGGCGGCCGTGCTGGCCGTGCAGTGCTCCCAGGAGAGGTCGGAGAGCGTGTTGACGACGGCGGCGAAGACGACGTTGGAGGCGACCCAGGCGATGAGCAGGTAGGTGGCGAACGCCTTGAGCTTCTGCTCCTTGATCGAGGCGTGCGCGCTGCGCAGGCGCGAGTCGGTGAGCCGCTCGTGCACGCGGGCCATGGCCGACCAGAAGGCGCGCGTCTCGCGCGACTCGCGCGGCTCGACGTCCCCCGCGCTGGACTGCGAGAGCGGCAGCGACGCCTGGCTGGTGCAGGCCTGCACGAGCGCCGAGCTCACCGCGGCGTTGTCGGCCCTCGCGCCCTCGGGGCCCGCGTGCTCCTCGGCGGCGGCCGCGGCCGCGAGGCGCGCGCGCTTGCGCTCCTGCCTGGCGCGGCGCAGGATGCGCTGCCGCGCGGCGCGCAGCGCGGCGCCGGAGCCGAGGATGCCCTTGGCCCTCGCGGCGTCGCGCTTGGTGTCGAGGTTCTTGGTGCCCCAGGTGATGTCGTCGGTGTTGCAGAACGCGTTCATCTGCAGGACGTTGTAGAAGATGGGCTGCATGAGCCAGTACTGCACGCCAGCGCCGAGCAGGGCCGTGCCCTCGCCGTGCACGCCGGCGGCGAGCACCATGGTCCCGATCGAGAAGAGCACGCCAAACTGCGAGACGTTCCCGACGATCTCGCCGAGGCTGTACTTGGACATGTACCAGACGAGGATGGCGGTGAAGCCGCACATGTAGGCGATGAAGACGACGGCGCAGAAGAGGTGCAGCTGCGCCATGGCCTCGGGCTTGCACTTGAGGTTTGCGATCAGCTCGACGACGAGGAGGATAAAGTAGATGAGCGTGAGGTACTTGCCGAGCTGGACGAGCCCCTCGTTCTCGTCGAGCACGTAGAGGAAGAGCTGCTGGATCATGGTGTAGACGACGCCGATGCCAAACCAGGTCCCGACGACGGTCATGAGCGAGAGGTAGACAAACTCGAACGAGAGCGCGAACTTGCGCGCGATCGTGTGGCGGCTTTCGCGCCAGATGCGTCCCCAGTTGGCGAGCGCGTAGACCATGGCGAAAAAGGTTCCGTTGAGCCAGCGGCGGCGCTGCTTGATGAGCCCCGCGAGCGAGGTGACCGGGTCGGCCTCGGCCTGCGCCTCCTTGACGTACTCGAGGTAGAAGCGCGCGTCCTTGCGGGCGACGATCTCGAGACAGAGGATGCGATCTTCGGCGAGGTACATGTTGGCCTCAAAGGCCGTGAGGTCGGCCTGCGAGTAGAGCCCGTAAAAGTACCGCCGCAGCGGCTCGCCCTCGATGGCCTCCCACCGGAAGGCGGAGAAGGCGCCGGGCAGCACGGTGAGGTAGCCGCAGACCGACTCGACGGGCTTGGAGAGGAAGTGAGCGACCTTCCACTCCATGAACTGGACCGAGGTGATAAAGTTGCGGTAGGGCCGCTCGACCGAGAGGTCGCCGGTCGCGCCGCCGCAGTCGGGGTAGCGCCGAAAGTGCGCGTAGAGCGACTTGAGCGCGTTGGGCAGCGGGCGCGTGCCCGCGTCGAAGAGCACGCAAAACTCGGGTTGGAGGTGTCGCGCAAAGGCGTCAAAGTACCAGCAGTGCGAGTCGAGCTTGCCCTTGTTCTCGGCCTTGGAGGCGTACATGATCTGCAGCGGCGGGTAGCAGTCGAGGCCGGCGTGCTTCTTGAAGCGCGTCGTGTACTCGAACAGGTGCATGGCCACGGGCAGGCCCAGCACCTCGTCGCGGACCAGGTTGGACGAGTAGTAACCCGCGACCGTCGCCGACGCCAGCACCGAGGCGTCCGCCTTGTCGCGGCCGTCCTGCACGATCGCCACGGCCACCTGGCGCCAGTCCAGGCCCCGCTCGTCGCCGTGCGCCGCGTAGCGCGCGTACAGCACCTCGAGGTTCTCGCAGATGCCCAGCAGCGTCTTCGACAGCGTCGTTTCGTCTTCGTTGTACAGCGTCACGCAGATCAGCAGACGGATGTCCGGGCGGTGCGGCTGCGCGAGCGGCGCGCGCGCGCCGGGCATCGGGGGCGCCGAGGGCGCCGCCTTGCCGGCGCCCAGCCCCGAGCCGAACGGCAGCGGAGGCAGCGGGGCGACCGACGACTCGCGCCCACCCGTGCGCAGGCCCTCGCGGATCTCGTCCTTGGTCGCGTCCGCGGACGACCCGGGCGCCTTGGGCGAGAGCGGCTGCGACGGGGCCGAGGCGCCCTGGGCGGCGGCCTTGGCCGGCGGGCCCCCGGCCGCGCCGCCCTGGGCCTCGGCGTCCTCGGCGGCGGCCTCGACGGCGGCCGGCTCGTCGAGTCTCACCTTGGCGCTCATGGGCAGTTCGTGCGGGCCCGGGAAGGGCTCGCGCTCGACGACGCCTCCGGCGGCCGTGGTGCCGAGCACCCAATCTCCCCTCCCCGAGGGGACGGCCTGGGGCGGGAACCGCGACGTGTACCCTCCGCCAAAGGCCGGGACGCTGGCCGCGAGCCCCTGCACGGACCCGAAAAAGGCCGTAGCGCCCTCGCCCGCGGCGCGGAGCCCGCCGTTGCCGAAGCGCAGCGAGTAGCCGTCGCGCTCAAAGTCGCGGGGGTCCTCGGTCAGGATGGGCGAGTAGCGCGCATGCGTGTACTCGAACGAGTCGATCCCGGGCACCTCGTCCCAGGCCACGTCGCGGTGCACCTCGGGGGCAACCGGATAGTAGACCTGCGAGTCGCGGCGCATCCCGCGCAGGCTCACCGCCGCGCTGCGGCCCGGCGAGACGTGCCCGAACGCGGCCCCGTGGTCCTGCGCCTCGACCGATGCCGCCAGCTCCGCCAGACGGGCCTCCAAGGCGGCGTAGTGCGTCGACACGGGGATGTACGGACCTTGGCGCGAGGCGCCGACCATCGTCTCGTCCCGAGGATCCTCGTCCACTGCGCAGAGGAGCGGAGAGGAAGCGACGGAGGAAGAAGGGTGGGAGAGGGGGGAGGGGGGAGGTGAGCGCCGTGGGCCGCGGCCCGCGGCGAAAGGGAGCGGGGGCGAGGCGCTCGACGGGCGCTTGGCGGCTGTTGGCGCGGCAGGAAGGAGAGGCGCTTCGCGCTCGAGCTGGCCGTGCGTACGCGTGCGCGCGAGGTTCAGAAGGCCCGAGGGCCACAGCCCGCAGAGCTCCGGGATCGCGGTGCGCAAGCCGCCCTCCCCTCCCCTCCTCTCCCCTTTCCCCCCTCCCCTCCTCCCCGTCGCACCACCGCGCTCCGCATCCCGGTCGCCATGCCGTCTCGAGACGCCCCGCGCAAGCGCGCCCGTCCACCCCCGCCGTCTCCTCTCCCGCGCCCTCGGGCAGCTTCCGACGCCGCGACCTCTGCCGGCGTCCGCCGCCTTCCGCGCCCGCGCCCCGCCCACGCGGCTTCCCGGGCAACTCCCGGGCCATCCTGCCGCAACCCCCAGCGCGCCCCGCGCGCCCCGCGCGAACCGCCCCTGCCCCCATCCCTCCCCGACCTCCACCCCCAGCTCGCTGTCCTGTCCCGGACGTCCCCCCCTCTCCCCTCCCCTCCACCTTTGCCCCCGCTCCTCTCAACGACCTCGCCCGGACGGCCCGCGCGCCCGAGGGGCGCCGCTCGCCACCAGAGGAGCCAGCCGCCCGCAGAGCGCCGCAACCGCTCGCCTCGCCTCGTCGAGCGAGACACGGATCCGAAAAAGCGACACAAGAGCCGAATTGCGCCGCTCCAGCGCGCGTCGCAACCGGCGAGATTCGCCGGGGGGAGGGGAGGCGGCGCGGTGACTTTTTTTTTTTTCTCTTTCTCGCGCGCGCGTCCGGCGAGGAGGGGAGGGAGGAGTGCCCGACCGGAGGCGACAGGGGGAGCGGCGCCGTTGGGGTTGGGGGCGCGCGAGTGCAGCGCGGCTCGAGGGGCGCGCACCTGGATCCTCGTAGTCGTTGCGGGACAGTTCTCTCTGCACCTCCGACATCTTGGTCGGGCTCAGGCGCGTGTCGCCAAACATGCCGAAGACGCGCAGCCGCGCACACGCCCGGGGCCGCACGGCACCTCCGTCCCGGGCGGCGGGGCGGAGAGGGAAGCGTGGAAGGAAAGCTGGCGACCGGCGCGCGACGCGCGCGCGAGAGCAGGAGGCCGACCGCGCTGCCTCCGAAAAGCCAACCTCTCCGAACGACTCTCTCTGAGAGACGATCGGAGACGCCGAGGCGGGGTGCCGGCGCGGCGAGAAAAAGTGCGGGCGGCCTGGGCTGGCGCGCCGCGCCGGTTGTTCCGCGCGCCGTGCACCGCCTCCGGTCGCGGCCCCAATTCGAAAGAAACCGCGACAGGCCGGGCGGGGCCGTACCGCGCGCAGCGCCCGCGTCGGCGCGCGGCGGTCCGTATCGCCCGAAACTCCCGAGCGCATCCGCGACTCGCACGGCGACGCCAACACGCGTCCGCCTTTGCAGAGGTCGACGAGCGCCCGCGGCCGCCCTCGCGTCGCGCGCCTGCCGTCGGCGATGGCCCGCCTCCGGCGCCCGCGCCGGGGCGCGGCTCCGCTCGCCGCGCTCGCGCTCGCGCTGCTGCTGTGCGCCAGGCCTGGCGTCGCCGCGGAGCAACTAGGTGCGTCCGCATTCAGAAAAAAAAGGGTCTGCCGCCGACGGCGATCGAGCGGGAGCGTCCGAGCTCCCCACGAGCCGATCGGGCGTGTCGGAAGCCGGGGCGGCCGGGAGCAGCGGCCGGGAGCAGACGGGGAGCGGGCAAAGGGCAGGGGGCGGTCGGGGAGGCAGGATGGGGGAGGAGGCGAGAGCCGGGTTGGCGAGTCTGGCGGGTCGCGAGCGTCGACCTGCGCGTCGGCGCGCAGCCTCGCGCCGACGCGCGAGGAGCGGCAGCCGATGGAGAGAAGGCGCAGCGGCCGCTCCACGGCCTAGCCATTCCCGCGGAGGGAAGGGCGCCGCGGTCGGCAGAGGCCTCAAAGAGGGAAGGCGGGAGCGCCACCCCCGTGGGACCCGTGCGCCATCTCTTCTTTTACATTCTCCTCGACATCAGGCGTTGCGAAACGCGCTTCCGCTCTGCCGCGCCCGCACTGCCTTCTCTCCTCGTTCCTTCCCTTTGCGCGTCGCGCGCCCCACCGTCGCCTCCCCCCCTCGCGCCCGCCTCACCTTCCTTCTTCCCTCGCCCCCTCCCCCCCCTCCCCGCCCGCCGCGCGCTTTTCCCTCGCCCCTCGCCCGTCGGTCTCGGTGCTCTCCTTCCTCGTCTCCTCCCGCCGCCCGCTCGCTTCGACGCCCTCCGCCTTCCCTTCCCTCGCCCTCCTCCCGCAGAGCTGCCGCGCGTGCTGCTGTCGAGTCCGTCGTCGAACGCGTCGGCGCCGCCGACGCCGTCGGCGCTGGTCATTCCCGACGCATCGTCCCCCCCTCCCCCGTCGCCGGGCTACTCGCAGCCCAACTCGACGACGGTGACCGTGAGCACGGGCGCGGCCCTGCGCGCGGCACTCAAGACGGCCAACAAAAAGGTGTGCACCACACCGTGCACCACGATCATCGTGACCGAGGACGTGACCATGGAGGACGGCGACGATCCCTTCCCGGTCGAGAGCTCGGTCTATCTGTACGGCGACTGCGACGGCGGGATGTGCACCGTCGACGGCGCCAACGTGGCGCAGATCTTCGCCGTCTCCGGCGGCAACACCTCGGCGGTCGTGCAGAACTTTGAGCTCACGCGCGGCAAGGCCACGATCGGCGACTCGACCTTTGGCGGCGCCGCCGTCGTCAGCGACGCCGCGCACGTCGACTTTCGCAACTGCGACCTCACGCTCAACAAGGCCGGGCGCGGGGGGGCCATCGCCGTCTACGGCGGCGCCAGCATGACCTGCTCGTGGTGCACGTTCTCGTCAAACTCGGCCACAGAGTCGGGCGGTGCCGTCTCCGTCGGAGGCTCCTACGGTTACATCCGCTACTCGACCTTTACCAACAACCAGGCCGACGTGGGCGGCGGCGCCTACCTCCTCGACGGCTACGACGAGCTCTGGCTCCAGAACTGCACCTTTGACGGCAACGCCGCCGAGACGGGCTCGGACGGCTACCTGCCAAAGTACACCACCTCCACGCTCGAGTGCGGCACCGAGTGCGGCTCCGTCTACCCATCCAACGCCACCACCTCCTGGAACGTGCCCCCCGCGCCGCCCGCGCCTCCGCCGCCGCCCTCGCCCCCGGGGCCGCCCTGGCCGCCCCCGCCGGTCGTCTCGCCCTCGCCCCCGCCGCCCTCGCCGCCGGCGCCCCCGCCCCCGCCGGGCGCCACGGTCTCGGTGGCGACAGAAAAGGAGCTCGCCAAGGCCATCCGCGACATGGCCTCGACCGTCGTGCTCACGGGCAACGTCGCGCTCACGGGCGACTACGCCTCGGCGCGCTCCTCGTCCTACGACGGCAAGACGCTCCTGCCCGTCGTGCTCGGGCAGACCACGATCGTGGGCAGCTGCGGCGGCAACGCCGCCACGGGCGTCGTCGACGCCGTCGGCGTCAACGGCTCGCGCTCGGCCGCCTCGGCCTGCCTGCTGGACGCCAAGGCGCTCGGGCGCGTCTTCGAGGTGGCGGGCTCCTGGGCCAGCCTCACGCTGCGCAACCTGCTCCTCACGCGCGGCTCGGTAGGCACCAGCAGCGGCGGCGCCATCCTCAGCACCGGCAGCGCCACCGTCGTGCTCGACGGCGTCGGCGTCTTCAACTCGTCCGCCGCCAGCGGCGCGGGCGCGCTCGTGCTCGCCGACGGCTTCCTGCGCGCCGACGACTCGACCTTTGCAGGCAACGAGGCCTACAACCTCGGCGGCGGCGTCGCGGGGTCCGGGACGCTCGTCTTCGATGCCACCTCGTTCGCGACCAACTCGGCCGGCCAGGGCGGCGGCGTCGCGCTCGTCAACGCGTCCGCCTCGCTCTCGGTGCTCGACGGCGCCTTTTCGGGCAACTCGGCCACGCTGCGCGGCGGCGACATCTACCTCGACGGCTCGGACGACCAGACGCTCTCCAGCTCGCCCTACGCCGACCTCGAGCTGTGGGACGTCTACCCGGCCCTCAACGACTCGTTCGCCTCGACGCTCTCCTCCGTCCCCGCCACGCCCTCGCCCTCGACGGTGCCCGCCGGCGTTGGCTACAAGGCGCCGCCGCCCCCCGGCCCGCCCGCGCCGCCCCCGCCGCCGCCGCTCAAGGCCGGTGCGGTCGTGTACACGGAGCTCGAGCTCGCCGCCGCGCTGCTGAGCGACACGCCGATCCGCCACATCGAGCTGCGCGCGCACATCGTCGTGCGCGGCACCAACGCCTCGACGTACGCGCTGCTGCCCTCGGTGCGCTGGGGCACGGAGATCTACGGCAACTGCGCAGAGTACGCGTCGTTCACGGGCGACCCGGACTCGACCAAGTGCATGCTGGACGCCAAGGGCGCGGGCCGCATCTTCGGGATCGTCGCGTCGGGCAAGAAGACGGTCACGCTGCGCAACCTGAGCATCATGAACGGCGCCTCGGACAGCGGCGACGGCGGGGCCGTGCTGGTCTCGGCGGCCGCGCCCGTAGTCATCGACTCGTGCGACATCGGCGGCTCGCAGGTCGCCGAGGGCTCCAACGGCGGCGCGCTCTCGGTCGCGGCCGCGACCAGCGTCTCGCTCACCTCGGTCAACGTCGGCAACTCGTCCGCCTCGGGCGGGCGCGGCGGGGGAGTCTATCTGGCCGTCGCGGCCACGATGACGTCGTGCACCTTTCACAATAACACGGCCAGCTACGGCGGCGGCCTCTACCTCGCCTCGGCGGCCACGCCGACGCTCAGCTCGGACGCCACGTGGTCGGAAAACTCGGCGGACGAAGACGACGGAGGCGACGATGTTTACGTCACCGACGGCGTCAGGTTTTGCCTCTCGCCCGTCGTCAGCGACGGCCAGCCGGACGTCAAGCCCTCGGGCAGCGCGGCCTCGTGCGCCTCGCCGCCCCCGAGCCCGACCGTGCCCCCACCCCCAAAGTCGCCGCCCAGCCCGCCGCCGCCCTCTCCGCCGCCGCCCCCGGCGCCCACCGCGTGCGTCTTGGGGGGGAACAGTGGCGGCGCGGGTGGAGCGTGAGGAGACGGGACGGGACGGGACGAGCGGGAGTCGGTGCCTCCGACGTCGCCAGAGCTCGACGCGACCCCTCGTCAACGCCCCGTCGATCCGCGGCTTTTCCGCGTCGCTCCTTCCCTCGCCGTTGCTTTCTTCCTCGGTTTTCGAACCCTTCGACCGCCCGCCTCGCTCCCCCTTGCCCACTCCCCCGTTTTCCACTCCCCTCCCCCCCCCCTCCTCCTGCAGGCCTCCTCCCCCGCCTCCGGTGCCTCCCCCGCCGAGCCCTCCGCCCTCGCCTCCACCGCCGTTCTACGACCCGCAGGTCAAGGCGTTCACCGAGACGGAACTCTACTCGATGTTGTCCGACTCGTTCACGCAGTACATCCCCATCGGCAACGACATTGCCTTTTCCGACAGCGGCCCCTGGCGCCGCCTTGGTGCCCCCACCGTCACCACGGCCAAGCTGCTGCGCGGCAGCTGCGTGGGCGTCCGCATCAACAACACGTGTCACATCGACGCACGGGGCAACGCCGCGACGCTCGTCGTGGCTTCGGGGAGCGGCGCGATCCTGGGGGTCGAAAACCTCAACCTGACCGCCTTCGGGCGTTCGCTCACGTCGCAGGAGCTCGCGGACCTCGGCGGCGGCTCCGGCAAGAGCAGCAGCGGCGGACGCAGGCGGTTGCAGCGCAAGGTGCTCGGCGGCCCGCCGGAGCTCTGGGGAGCGGACAGCGGGCAGGCCTTTTTGGCTTCTGGCCCCCCCGCGGCGCGCACCTGGGACGACGTGCGCGTCTTGCCGGAGGGGGCGTCCCGAGCCCGCGCGCTCCAGGCGGCGGATGCGCTCCGGTCCCGCGCGCTCGACTCGTCGAGCGCGTTTCGCCCCCGCGCGCTCGCATCCGCGGCCGACGGAGCCGCGCCGGGCGCGACGCCCCGCGCGCTCCTGACAGACCAGGCCCCGGGGGCGCTGCGCGTCGAGGGCGGCGCGACCGCTTACGTCTACAACGTGACCTTTTGGGGCAACGCGCTCGCGAGCTCGGCCCTCGCCAGCGGCTCGACCGGCTCGGCGTCCTCGTCCGAGCCGCTAGGCGGCGCCGCGCTCGTGGTCACGGGTTCAGGCTCGAGCGCGACCGTGCGCAACGGCACCTTTGCACGCAACCTGGCCAACAGCGGCACAGGCGGCGCCCTGCTGGCCGCCGACGGGGCGAGCGTCACGCTCTCACGCGTGGCGTTCGTCAACAACTCGGCATCGACCGGCGGTGCCGTCGGCCTCGCCGGGTCGTCCACGCTGCAAGCGGGCGAGGACGTCACCTTTTCCAACAACGCCGCCTCCTCCTCCTACGGCAGCGACGTGTACGTCACGGACGTCGACTCGTCCAGTGCCCTGTTCTACAACTCGACGGGCGTCTCCATCTACCCGACCGGCGCGGCCTCCTCCTTCGTCGCCTCGCCGCCGCCGCCGACGGCGCCCCCGCCGCCGCCCACGATTCCGCCCCTCTTCCCCGCGCGACGCGCGGAAGACGCGTCGCGCACGCCTCTCTCCACTGTCCCGCTTCCCTCTCTCTCTCCCGCTCTTCTCCGCCGTTCGTGTTCCCGTCTGT
>PGFX01003860.1:0-11441 GCA_003612995.1 Prototheca bovis | reverse complement strand
GGCCCAGTTGTTCGGACCAGACCGGGGTTCGATTCCCCGCCAACGCAACACGCTCGGGCGTTGGTAGTACAGTGGTAGTATAGGTCCCTGCCAAGTTGGCAGAAGCCCGCCGCGCGCCTTTTTGCCCTTTTGCCCCCGCCCCGCCCCCGACGCGGCGGGTGCCGACGGCAAAGGCGCGAGGATGGGGAGCAAAATGAGCGATGCGTGATCGGGACTTTTCGCAGGTTTGCCCCCCGCTGCGCCGCCCCGAAGGCCGCTTGACTTTCGAGGTCCGACAGGATCCAGTGTTTTCAACGTCGTATGGACGGATCACGGCAAAAAAGGACGCAAGCGGCCCACTCTCCCTCCCAATCCCTCCCACCGCACAATCCGTCGAGCCATCCCAGGCCAAGACGATCGCCCTTCGCCGCTTCTAAAGCGCCCGCGCGCGTAGCGCTCGTCGGCGCCTCGATACGCGCGACTCGCAGGGAATGCAACCGCGCCTGGGCCGTTACGCCCTTCCCTCCACTCAGCACCACCTCTGCCGCATGCCTCCGCGTCCTCCCTCGTTCTCAGTCCTCCATTCGTCCACCCCACCCCCTCCTACCCGTCCACTCTTCCCCGCGCGGCGCGTGACTCTCATGCGTCAATTTCAGCCAACACGCGGATGCGAAAGAGATGTATCGCAGGGATAGGCGGAGGCAAAGCGACGGCAAAGGGGGGGGTGAAAGGAACGCGGTGCCAGACGCGTCGGAAGCAGCCGGCAGAAAACCCCGAAAAAGCGTTCCAGGCAGACCACAGGCCAAGGCGCAGAGAGCGGGCGACCGCGAGACGAGCACGCGCGGAGAGCGATAGGCGCAACTCGAATGGTGCGCGGCGGGGTGAATGTGCAGGCATGGACACTCGCGGGGCGAATCGCGACGAAAAGCGGCCAAAGGGGCGTCGTTGATGAGATGAGCGGTGGCAGGCGGCGAGCGAGATGGCCGTGCACGGGAAAAGAGCGGGGGCGAAAAACACGCGAGATGATCGTGCGGGTGAGAAGAGTGCTGATGGCAGCCCTCCTTTTTTTGTCAACCTCCTTTTATTGTCCTATCTCCTTTTTTTGTCAAACAGGAGAGGCCGGGCCGTCTCCGCGGACCGGCGATTTTCCCCTCTTGCCTCCCCTTGCGCGGCAAGCGCGGGAGGGAGTGCAGCCTGAGGGCAAAAAAGAGGCAGGGACGACGCGGTGCCGGCGAGATTGCTGGCGCCGCGCGAGGTTTTTCCAGACTCTGCGCGGCGCGCGGCGAACGCGCGCAAAGTTGTGACGCGGTGTTTTTGGCTTGGGCCAGGGACCGCGAGGGTGGCGGCACATCCCTGCAGAGCGGAGGGCGGAGGCAGTCGCGATGGCACGTCCGATGGGTGAAGATGGGGGTGGGCGGCCAGGGTGACGCGGGGCAGCGAGCGCGTGAAAAGAGGACGAAGGGGGGGGGAGGCGAGTGGCGACGGAGGAGGCAGCCGACCGACGCGGAAGGAAGGGGGGAACGGGCAGGGGGGGAGTGGGGAAGGAAGCGAGGGGTGGAGAAGGTCGGGGTGGAGGGTCGAGCAAACGTAGAAAGGAAAAGGGATGGCGAGGGGGTGGGGAATGGGTGGGAAAAGGGAGCGACGGCGGCGGCCGGTCGGTCGTGCGGACAAGGAGGCGCGTGGGGAAAAGCCGCAGTGGAACGGCGACAGGGCGTGGCAGTGCCGGTCGGAGGAAAGGGGAAGCGAGCACCGACGACGGCGCCGATGCGGCAGCCGCGTGGCGCAGAAGGGACGCGGCTGCCTGCCTCGGAGCGCCTCTCGGCGGTGTTCCCTTTTCCGCGACGCTGAACGGCGAGTCGATGACGCGTCCGTAAAGCAGCGGCTTCTGGGCGAGCGATCTTGCGGCGGCCGCGCGGGACGCGTCGCAAGACCACCCACGATGACAAAGTGGCAGCTCTGCCAAGAAATGAAGAGTGGGGGGCGCGGGGTGAGCGGTGACGGCGCGATGCTCGGCAGAAGATGTCGAACGCGCTACTGAGACGTTTGAGGGCACCTTGTGGGAGGCGGCCGGGGGATGAGCGACCAGGAAGAGGCTGGGAAGGCGACGCGGGTCCACCTCGCCAGGAGGTGGCCGCCGCGGAGAGGCCGTGGCGGCAACGCGGCTCCGCTACGCAAGGCGCGGACCGCGACGGAAGCGTCCAGGGAACACGTCGCTGCGGCCTGCGGGCGCAAGAGCGGAAGATGGCCAGAAGGAGGCGAGAGAGGTCGGGGAAGGCGCCGCGGGTCTGGGCGCGGAAGGGGGGAGAGGACCCAGAAAGGTGTCCTGGATCAGAGTGCGAAAGAAACGCGCGGACAAGGGCGGGCGGAAAGGCACGGGTTTGAGAGATGAAAGGGACAAGGAGGGACGAGGGAAAGAGAAAAGGACAAAGGAAGAGACGGAGGTGGCAATGGGTCGCCGTCCGCTGGAGTGGCTGCGGGAGGGGTGCGTGGTCCTTGCAAAGGCGGCGGCATCTCGGGGCGGGGGTCGCGCCGTTCGTTTCGCGCACGCGGCGCGGAGGGAACAAACAAAAGGTGATAAAAGGAGAAAGGGAGAGAGGCGGAGAGACAGGAAGAGGGAGGAAAACAGATAGAAGGAGAGAGAGGAAGTGGGGGGGAGGGGAGGAAGGCACCGCGGGAAGGTGTGCAGGGCGCGCCGAGAGACGCTGGGAGAAGGGGCGGAGAGGGACGGCCAGTGCGTGCCGGGAGAGCGCTGGAAGCGCGCGACGGCGCGTTTCCGGCTCCCGGGACGTGCGCCTTCGAATGTGAAAAGGCACAAAGAGGAGGGAAGCGATTCGGGAGGCAGGGGAAGGAGGAGGTCGAAGGCGGAGAGGGCGCAAGGGAGGGCGCAAGGGAGCGAGGGCAGGAAGCGACGAGAGGAGCGGCGCGCAGGAGCAGAGTCGCCGGCGGACGCGACGGGCGGTCCGTCGGAGGAGGGGCGCCGGAGACGACGAGAGCAACGACGCGAGAGGAAAAAGGGGTCGAAAGCGATGAGACGGGAGGCGCGCGGGAAGGGGAAGATCGGGACGGAGGGTGTCCAGCGAGCGAGGTTGGGGGGGGGAGGGAAAGCGACCCGCGGAAGAGACGGGAGGAAAGGAGATCAGCGACTGCATTCGAAAATGGCCGATGAGAAGAACAGGATCCACGGGAGGAGAAGATTGCGAGGAAAAGAAGCGCCGCCGGCCGCCCTCGGCCGGCGCCAACCGAAGACGGAGCGTCGGCGCAGGAGAGCGGGGTCGGGAGGTGCATTCGGTAAAGCGTCGCGCGCGACGAGAGAAACGAGCGGCAGGAGGTGCGGTAGGACGCCGTGCGTGAAAAACAAAGAAAAGAAAGAAGGCAGAGGGCACCGGAGCTCGCCGCGGGAAAGGAGGATCGGCAAGGAGCGCAACGCAAAGGCAGCGTCGTCGCGCGTGAGGGAAAGGGGTGCGGTGCGAGAAGAACGTCGCTGCAGGAAAAAAAAGAGCACGACGCGGGTGGAGAGTCGTGGCGGAAAAAAAAAGGGGGGGGGGCGTGGCGCGAGAGAGACGCCGCGCGGAAAATGAGGGACGCAGCGCTGAGGGGGCGGCGGCGCAAAGAAAAAAAAGGAGGGGATGGAGGAACGACGGCGGGGTCAAACGCCAAAGGTTGGCCCGAGGGCGACGACGCGTCGACCGTCGGAGCGCGAGATGGCGAGCCGCGCGCGTGAGGGGGGGGGGAGAAACGAGAGGGCGCGGGGAGAGGGCAAGAAGAGCGGGGAGGGGGGAGGGGGAGTAGGCGGCCAGGCGCAGAGGGAAGGAGAAGGGGGAAAGGCAAACTGGTGGGCGAGCGCGGTGCACGCCAGAGGAAACGGGGCATGTTTTCGACGCGGGACACGACTTCGAGAGGGGACGGAAGAGGTGACGGCCGACGCGAGGCGCGCTGACTGCGAGAGAGAGAGAGAGAGAGAGAGAGAGAGGGAGAGAGTGGAACGCGTCGACGCGTGATATGACGCGGCGGTTGGCACGCAAGGACCGGGCGGGGAAGCCGGAACGATGGAGAAAGTGCCATCGGGGCCACGCGGAAACGATGCTCGGCGGGGGCGGCGGGCGGATTGACTGCGCGCGCGGGCGAAGACGAAGCCCGAACGCGCGAGTGCTCGAGCGGAGAGCGGTGGGCGGGGTGGGGTGCCGAGGGGGAGTGGGTGGAGGAGAGCGATGGGCGGGGTGGGGCAGTGGGGAGGAACGGGTGGCGGAGAGTAACGGTGGGATGGGGCACCGGGAAGGGAGCGCAAAAGCACCACGTCGAGGATGCGACGCGATTGCGCGGCGCAGACGGTGGCGGCGGACCGGAGACCCAGAGAGCGCTCGAGGGGAAGAGGGAAACGCCGGGGCGCAGGGAACGAGGAATGCGCTCACCCCCCGGAAGCCGACACGTCGCCGGGGCGCGAAGACCCGACAGAGCCGCCCTCATCCCAGCGCGGTCCGAGCGAAAAGGAGTCGGCGTCACCAACGGCAAGGGGAAAAGAGAAAGGGTCGTGCAGAGTCGAGCAGACAGCCGCTTTTTCGCGCTCGGAAGGGTCGAAGGGAGGTGGGAGGAAACGGCCGCTCGGCGGGCGCCAGTCGGCAGGCCGAAAGAGCGACGAGAGAAGACGCAAAGGAAGCAGCACGACGGGCAGCATGTCCGAAGAGATGCGACGGGAGGAAACAGTGCAGACGGGAGGGAGAGGCGATGGGTTTGAGCGGGGGGAGGGGGGAGGGAAAGCGAGGTCCGGCGGGGCGGCCGACGGGTCAGGTGCAAAGGAGCGGCCCTTGGAGGGGTGGGAGCTGGGGGGGATGGGAAAGAGGGAAGACTGGTGGCAAAGGAAACATGCAGCAAACGGAAAGAGAGAAAAAAAAAAAAGAGGCGAATGCTCAAATAAACAGGACTGGGAGAGGAGATGTCGGTTCGGAAAAGTGCAAGGCGGAGCGGAGAGGGGCAACGCGAGGTGTGGCGAGGCGGCGCGAGGCGAACGGAGCGTTGGTCGCGACGCGAGACGGAGAGAGGCGGGGAGCGGAGGAGGTGGGCGGCCAGGGGGCAAAGGGAGACGCCGGCCGCGACGACGACGGGGAGGGGGGAAAAGGGGGGGAGGGGCGCGCGTCGCCGACTCGTCGGGCGCAGGGCGTCGCCGGCGCTTCTCGCCGCGGGAGCAGCGGGACAAGGGAGGGAGAGAGGGGGCGGCGGAGAAGAGCGAGGCGAGCGAAGTGGACGAGGGCTTCGAGGGTGGCGTGCGGCGCAAGAAAAAGAAAGCACGCAGTGGGGGTAAAGAGGCAGCCTGACCCTGGCCGGCCGAGCGATCGCGCGCCTGGAAGGCCCGAGCGCACGAAAAGCCGGCAAGGCGTCGGAAGTTCGGATGGGGCGTGACCGAGACGAGGCGAGGAGGGAAAGGAGAGGGAGGGAAGGAGGCGCGGGCGGAAGAACGAGGCGGGGGAGGGGAAGAAGCGGCGAGGCGGATGCGACCACCGCCGCAACGCGTCTACCCCCCCCATCGCCGTCCCTCTCCCACCCTCCGTCATCCCCTCTCCGTCCGCAACGCCCCCTACGCTTCAATCTCCTCGAATGACGGCGCGTGCGTGCCCGCGCGCGCGGCCTGCCGCTTGGCCCAGGCAAACTCGGCGAGCCGCGTGACGACGAGAAACCCGTTGCGTCCGCCGCTGTGGATGACGCACTGGGCGTACTGGAACTGGGAGCAGATGCCGACGATCGAGTAGAGAAACTGCGTGATGGCGTGGGACGACTCTTCCGAGGCATTGCGGAGCGAGAGCAGCGTGGACAAAAACGAAGACCCGTCCGAGGCGGTTGCGTGCCAGTTGGGGTCGGCGGCCCCCCCCGACCGCACGAGCCTGCCGCCCGAGGCGTGCCTGGCGGCCTCCTGCAGCTGCGCGGTGGCGGCGAAGAGCGCGTCGACGGCATCCGCCAGGGCTCGCTCCTGGCGGGCCGAGAGCCTGACGCGTTCTGCGAGGGCCTCGTAGGCGGCAAAGTCGCGGATGCCCTCGCAGGCGTCGTCGTCGTCGGCGATGAGGTGCGACTTGGCGAGGCCCAGGTGGGTGAGGATGGCGATCTCGGTGTGGTGGATCTGGAACTGCGCGATGAGCTCGTTCTCGGTGGCCTCGCGGTAGGCGGCCACGCCCGCCGGCGAGCCCGACGCGAGCCCCTCGAACAGCGCCGCGAGGCGCTTGGCCAGCGAGTAGCCGTGCAGCCGCACGGCCTCGGAGGTGCCGCGCTCGTCGGCCGCAAAGCGACGGATCGTGTCCTCGAACATCGAGGGCGTGAACGAGGAGATGAGCGACGGGCCGGCGTACGACGCCGGCGGCGGGATGGCCACGTCGCCGTACGACACGAACGGGTTGCGCACCACGCCGATCGTCTGCACCAGCAGCAGCCGCGAATGCCCGATGCTCCCGAACGGGAGCAGGTCGCGCACCAGCGCGCCGGGCGACGCCCACCGCGGGTGCGCGAGCGCGCGGCCCAGCGCCGCGGGCAGAAGCGCGTCGTCCACGTCCAGCTCGACCGCGCACGGACCCGGCGGAGACACGTCGGGGTCCTCGGACGTCGCCAGGGTCGGCACCGAAGCCTCCGTCAGCACGGAGAGGGACGCGGGCGGAGGCCTGCGGGGGGATGACGGGACGCCGGCGCCCGCGGCGCCGGGCGCGAGGGCCTTGGCGTCGGACCCCTCGCCCTCGCAGCCCTCGCCCTCGTCCCTGCCGGCCCCCTCGCCCTCGCCGCCGCTCGCCGCGGCGCGGATGGCCCGGGCGGCGGCGTCGCCACCGGCGGCGGCCAGCACCGAGCGGCTAAATTCATTCTCTCCCTCGAGCAGCGCCACTCGCGGCGCGCCCGTTTCGGCAGAGCCCCCCGCAGCCGCGTCGGCGCCGGCCACGCCCCTCGGAGGGACGGCCGAGACGTCGACGGCCGTGCCGTCGCCGGCGGCCTCGCGCTTTTCCCTGGGCTCGAACCGGATCTCGACGCGCTCGTCGCACGCGAAAATCTCCTGCATGGTGCGGTACGCGCCTGGGTCGCGAACGACAAACCGCACGCGGACGCGCTCCTCCTCGGAGCCATACGGCAGCGCAAACCGCGAGCGCAGTCGCCGCACGACCACCTTGGTCTCGAGCGAGCGCGCGCGGGCCGCCTCGCGCGCGCGCACCTCGAGCTCGCGCAGCACCATCGTCCGGAGATCCGCCAGACGGTGCTCCATGTCCGCGCGGCGCTGCTTCATGCGCTCGCGGTACGCCGCCTGGTGCCGCGCCGCCGCTTCGCGAGACCGGCGACGCGGTCGCGCCGCGCGCCCGGCCGCGGCCGCCTCGCCGTCGGCGGGAGGCGCGCCGGCCGCGGCCGCGGCTGCGCTCGAGCCGGCCGCAGCGTCTAGAGCGCCGCCGGGAGCGCCGCCAGCCGCCCCCATCGCGCCGCCGCCACCCTCAGTCACCGCCGGCAGGCACAGCGCGGGCGACGCCGGCGCCGCGAGGCGCAGCGACGGAGCACCGGCCACGGGGGGCGCAACGGGGACGGCCGCGAGGGGCTCGGCCGGCGGGCGCAGCGCCCGCTCGGGGAGTCGCCGGAGGAAGCCTCCTTCCGCATCCCGCTCGCTCCCCGCCATTGCCCGCGCGCGGCGGCCCGCGATGTCCTCGCGCAGGGCGGCCGAGGACGGCGCGGGCCCGTCCGGGGCGCCGAACGCCGTGAGCGGCGCCCGGCCGCCCACGGCAGCCTCGAGGCCCCTGGCCCTCGCGGGCTCGGAAAAGGCGGGGGGGCGCCCGTCGCCGAGCGAGCCTCCCTCGTCGCTCCGCCGCGCTCCGGCCAGCGCGAGCTCGAGCGCGCGCGCGAGCGCCGCGGCGGACGGCTTGACGTCGACGTCCGCGCCCTCGGCGCCCGCCCGTCCGGGCGGCCCGCCAGAGCCAGTCCGGTCGACGCGCGGCGCAAAGCGCGACTCGGCGCCAAAGGTCGCGACCCCTGGCGCGCGCGCGGGCGCGGCACCGAGAGTCGCGCCCCCCAGCGGATTCGCCGGTGCGGCGCCGAGGGTCGTGGCTCCTGGTGCGCCGCCGGGTGGGTACCCGGACGCGTCCACCTCGACGCCGCATTCCCTCGGTCCCGGACCACTGCAGCCACCGCCAGCCGAGAGGCCGCCCGCGGCCGCGCCTGGGGCGCCAAAACCAGAGCCGCGCGACCCCGTCTCGGCCCTCTGGCGCTCGATCGCGGCGATCAGGAGCGGCGCTAGCGTCGAGAGGTCAGCCGCCGGGGCTGCAGCGGGAGCGAGGAGCGACGGCGCCACGCGGGGAGCGGCGTCCCAAACGCGCTGCGGCGGAGACGCCACCGCCGCGGAAGGCGCGATGCGACGGAAAGCGTGCGGAGGCTGCGCGGCATCGGCGAGGGCGGGGGACCCGCGAAGGGCCCGCGGTGGCGCCGCGACATCGGCGGGAGGAGCAACCCCGCGAAGGGCCCGCGGCGGCGCCGCGGGCTCGAAGAAAGAGTTGGTCCCACGGAGGGACTCTGGAGGGGCGGCCTCGGCCGGGGGCGCGCCGCCGGCGCGCAGGAGCGCCGCGAGCGCCGCGACGAGATCGGCCCTGCCCTGCAGCTGGGCGGAGAGCGCGGTGAGCGGGGTCGCGAGCTCGACGCCCTCGTCGGGTGACCTCGCGGCCTGCGGGGTGGAGGAAAGCGCCGATGCCGCCGGAGCGACTGCCGGCCGCGCAAACCGCTCGGCGGGAGCCTGCAACCCCGCGGAGACGGACAGCGATTCAGACGACGGGCCTCCCGACGCTTGCTCGGCGAGGAGGCGCTCGAGCGCGGCGCCCAGAGCGCCGCAAGGCGTGGCGCCCGAACCGACCGGCTCTCGGGTCGCAAGGGGGGGGCGGTCGCCCGAACCGACCGGCTCTCGGGTCGCAAGGGGGGGGCGGTCGCCCGACGGAGCGAGGAAGGAGCGGGCTGGCGGCTGTGAAGCCCCGCTGGTGGAGCTGACCGGCGGGAACGGAGCCCCGTTGGTGGAGCCGGCCGCTAGGAAGCCCGCGTCGCCGCCGCCGCCTGGCGCCGGCGGCCGCTCGCCCGTCGGGAGCGAGCGACCAAGCGCAAAGTCCTGGCGCAGACCCGACGAGGGCCCGGACGACAGCCCGGATGCCAGACCCGCGCCCGACTCGAGTCCCCTCTTGAGCGCCGTGGGCAGCGAGCGCGCCACAGGAAAGACGCACGCGGCGGCGTCGGCGCCGCCGGCCGCAGCGGTCCAGGTGGCGTGCCGCTTGGCACCGACGGCCACGGGCGGCGTCGAGATGTCGGCGCGTTCGGCAGCCTCGCGCCGAACCCTCTCGCGGCGGGAAGACGGCTTGAGGTGGCCCCCATGCGACGACGACGAGCCCGTCGAGCACCCCGAAGACGTGCTCACCGCCGGCTCGCCGGGGCAGACCCCCGGAGGCGAGTCCAGGAGGCCGCGAGCCACCATCGCGGCCGACGGCGTCTCGGCGCCCCCGCCGCCGATCGCGGCGGGGGCAACGCCCAACAGACCTTCTTCGCGGCCGGAAATCGAGGAGGAAGCGACGACAAAGGCGCCCTCGGACCGGCCGGCGGCCGCGGCGTAACCGCCGCCAAAGGCGACCTCAGCACGACCGGAGGCAGGGGCGCCACTGAAAGCGACCTCGGGCCGGGTGGCGCCGACCGGACCCCGCCACGCGCCACTTCCGCCCTCAAACCCGCCTTGACCACGGGCGGTGCGAAAGCCGGTGGAAACAAAGCCCTCGCCAAAATGCGAAAAGGCATCCGCCACCACGCCTGGAGGTCCGGCCGCGCCACCCACGCCGCCAGCCGCGACCGGCAGCGCAGGCACCCCGACGCCGCCAGCCGCAACCGGCAGCGCAGGCACCCCGACGCCGCCAGCCGCGACCGCGGCCCCGGTCGCCTCGGCGCCGGCGGCTCGCTTCCGCGCGTCGGGCACGCGTCTGAGCAGCTCGTTCAGCAGCGCCTGCAGCATGGCCGCCTTGGCGGGATCCGCCCCACCGCCGACCTCGGCCCCGCCGGGTGCGGCAGAGCTGCCGACCCACCCGGCCGTGGCCTCGTCCAAAGGCCCGGCGCCGTTGCCCATCGGGTCCGCCGCCTGCGCGGCTACAGCTTGAAATCCCTCGAACGGGGGCGCAAAGCCGGCGCCCGCCAGACCCTGCCCGCGCGCCGCCGCGCCTTGGCCGGCGAACGGGCGGGCGGGCGGCGACGTCCCGGCGCCGCCCTCGAAATCGCTGCGGGAGGGAAGAAGCGCGGGGGAAAAGGGCGTGGGCGGGAGCGTCGAGTCGCGCGAGCCGGCAGGGGGGCGAGCGCGAGGATGGGCGCGCGAGAGCGCGGGCGCCCCGCTCCGCCGATCCGACCCGGCCGCCCGCCCGCGCGAGGCGCGGGGCCGCGCGCCGGCGGGGCGCGGGAAGTGGGGGGAGGGGGAGAAGCGTGAGGCGAAAACGAGGGGGGGAGAGGGGGGGAGGGAAGCGTGAGGCGAAAAGGAGAGGGGGGAGAGAACGGTCGCACGAGAGGGGGTGGGGGGAGGCGGAGAGAGGGGAAGAGGGGGAGGGAGAGCCCGCGCGGGCGTGGAACATTTTCCGCCCGGATTTTGGTGAGCCCGGGCGCTTCCTCGAGCGTGACAGATCGGAGGTGCGTGGGGAGCGTCCCAAAGGGGGGAAGGCACCCCGACCCGACCCGACGCACGCGCGCCCGGCGGGGGGCAGCGGGAGCCGACGAGTCGGGGCCGAGCGCCGGGAACGGCGCGTGCGGTCACGCAAACGCCCTCATCTTCCTGCCACGGGCGTGCCGAGGGAACGCACGAATTGTCGCGAGCAGCCATCGCCCGTTCATAGTGGGTGCATCGCGCGGCGCGCGGCGGGCGCAGAGGGGGGCGCGGCGAGGGGCGAGGTCCGCCCGCAAGCCGAGAGCGCGCCGCGAGCGCAGACGCCTCGTGCACAGAATCTCGGACGGCGAAGACCGCAGCGCACGAACGCCGACGAGGCGGCCAATGCGCGGGTCGGCGTCCGTCGTCGACCGCACGGACCGCCCGGCGAGAGCCTCCCGCGCGCCGGACCGCGGTCCGGCGCGCCGCGCGCACCTCCCCGCCTCCTGCGCCGGCAGAGTGTGCCGGCGGTGACGCGAGGCCGCCTGTTCCGCGGACCCCGACCTCCGGCGGTCGCATCCGTCGACGATTCGAGCAGCCAGTCCCCCCTGAGCGTCGTACTTGACGTTACACGAAACGAGAACCAAAACGATTGCGGACGTTCCCGCGAGCGAAACAAATGTCACTGGGCGCAACGGTGCGCACCGAATCGCGCAACGCTTCGCCGGCGGAAGAGGGAGAGGGAAAAGGGGGAGAGGGGAGAGGGGGAGAGGGGAGGGGGGGGGGGGGGGGGGGGGGGGGAGGGGAGGGGGGGGAAAGGAAAAGGCAAGGGGGGAAGAGGCAAGGCGAGACGGCGGTATGAATGCGTGCTGAA
>PGFX01003849.1:0-11461 GCA_003612995.1 Prototheca bovis | reverse complement strand
GGGAGGACGCGGGGGGGGGGGGAAGTAGGGGGCAGGGCGAGAGGGGGTGCGAGTCGAGGTTGAGAGCGGGAGGAGGGAGGGAGGGCGGTCCTCGCAGGAGGGGGAGGACGGGTGGGGAAGGGAGAAGGGAGGAGTGGAGGGGAGAGCGAGGAGGACGGAGAAGCGGTGGAGGCGAAAGGAAGGAGAGAGGACGGGGCGGAGAGAGGGACGGGGGGAGGGCGAAACGGGCCAAGAGAGGGAGCGGGGGCTGAGAGAGGAAGAGGCCGGAGGGGGAGGGGGGCGTGGGGAGCCGAGCCGCCGGCCGCTCCCCCGCGCGCGCGCCCCGGCTCGTCGCTCGGCGATCCCGGCGCGCGTCCCTCGCCGCTCGCCGCAGGTGTTTGCGCGATCCGCGGCTCTGTCGCTCGGATCCAGCGTCGTCTCCACCTGCGCGGTTTCTTTTCCTCGTCGTTCGCGCGCGGAGGCGAGGACGTTTGGCCCCGGGGCGGCGCAGCGCTCGGAGAGCTCGCGGAGCTCGCGCGCGCTCGAGGAGAGCGCCGCGGGGGCTGCCTCTTCGGTCCGCGCGAGCCGCCGGGCGGCGCCGTGCCGGCTTGCGGGGGTTGAAGAAAGGCCTCGTTTTGCGCTGAGAGTCGGCGCGCGCGTTTTGACGCTCGAGGAGCCGGCGCGGGAGCGCGGCGAGCCTCCCCTCCCCCTCGCTGCGGAGGGACGCCGGGGAGCGCGGGGCGAGGAAAAGGAAAAGAGGGGAATTCTGTGCCGGAGGGAGGCGTGCCGGGGGAAGGTGTGATTTTTCCCCCGTTTTCCCCCCGTTCTTTTGCGGGTTTCCGTGCGCATTCGTGCGTAGTTGTGTGCACTTGTGTGTGTGTGTGCACGTGTGTGTGTGTGTGTGTGTGTGTGTGTGTTGTTTGTTTGTTTGCTTTTTCGCGATGGCTCGCAATGAGGAAAAGGCGCAGTCGATGCTGAATCGGTACCTGGCCGGGAAGCGTGCCGAGGATGCTGCGTCGAGCGGTCGGGCGAAGCGTCGTCCGTTTCTGGCTTCGGAGTGCGACGACCTTGCCGAGGCGGACCGGTGGCGCCACCAGGTGTTGCGGGAGGTTGGTCGCAAGGTCATGGAGATCCAGAACGCGGGTCTGGGCGCGTCGCAGCTCATGGACCTCAACGACGAGATCAACAAGCTTCTGCGCGAGAAGACGCACTGGGAGCGACGCATCGTCGAGCTCGGCGGCCCCGACTTTTCCAAGACCGCCCCGGGCGCGGCCGGGGGGCAGCTTCCGGCGGCTTCCAAGGGGCCCGGGTACGTCTACTTTGGCGCGGCCAAGGACCTGCCCGGCGTGAAGGAGCTCTTCGCGACGGGCGGCGGCGGGGGCGCCGAGGGCGCGCGCGGCGCGGCGCGGCGCCGCCCCTGGGCCGAGACGCGGCGGCGGCTCGACGCCACCTACTTTGGCTTCCGGGACGAGGACGACGGCGTGCTGCTCGAGCTCGAGAAACGAGCCGAACCAGACCGGAAAAAGGCCGTGCTCGAGGAGTGGTGGAAACGGCACCGCAACGACGCCCAGGCCGACGCCGACGGACGCGGGGGAGCTTTCCGCGGGTTTGAACGGGAGTCGGAATCGGAACGGGCGCCCCACGGGTTTGAACAGGAGTCGGAATCAGAACGGGTGCCCCACGACGCCGACCAGGAGCCAGAGCCGGGACGGGCGCCCCGTGGCCCCGACCAGGAGCCGGAGCCGGGACGGGCACCGCACGACGCGTCTCCCCCCGCCTCCGCCGCTCTTGCGCCGCCGCTGGACCCGCTCTCGTCGTCCTTTGTCGCGCACGTGCCGCTTCCGTCCGAGAGCGAGATCAAGGCCAAGGTTCTCGAGGCCAAGAAAAAGGCACTGCTGGGCAAACTCGGGGCCTAGAAGACTGGCCGCAACTCGAGCTTCCGAGCCCCAAAATCCGAGTCCCCGGCGCGCCCACCTCCCTCATTCCACCCACCCACCCCGCCCTCCGCTCCCTCGCTCCCGATCCGCCCACCTCCCTTTTCCCACCCGTTTCCTCTCTCTTTTTTTTCTCCCCCCCCCCCACCCCCTGCCCTTTGCTTCTGTCCCCGTTTCTGCTCCCCGTTTCTCGCTCGTCGCTCGCCCGCTGACCTCCTGTGACCCGACCGCACACCCCCCGCCGGACCGGGCGGCGCGAAGAAAAGCCCCGCGCGCGCCGCGCGGACCGCGCATCCCCCCCCCCCCGAAAAAGTACCGCGCGGGCGTCTCCGCGACGAACACGGCGCCGCCCCCCTCCTCCCCCGCCCCTCCCCGCCTCTCTCTGGGCGCGCGCGCGGCGGGCCGCGCGGCCCGGGCGCCCCCCTCCCCCCTCGCGTCGCCTCGTGTGCGCGGCGCGGCGATCGCGATCGGCGCGTCCCGTGCGTTCGCTCGTTCGTCGCGGCGATTTTCCCCCCGCCCGTCGCAGCGCTCGCTCGCGCCTGGCCCCGAGCGGCCCCGAGCGGCCCGGCGGCCGAGCGCGCGCGCTGCCAGCCATGGAGCTCGCTAAGCGCTCCGCGCCGGACGAGGAGGCCGGCTCGGCGCTCGTCGAGGCCAAGCGCGCGCGCATCGACGCCGATCCGACCGGATCCAGACGCTCCATCCCCGTCGCAGAGGTGCGACCGCCCTCGGCGTCGAGCAGAGGGTGGCGGAGGATGGGCGGGCAGGGGGGTGGAGGAAGGGGGGGGCGGGGGGTCTCGTGCGTCTCGTTGTGCGGCCCCGCACCTCGCACGCGCCGGGGTGGGGTGGATGGGGGGGGGGAAGGCGGGGAGTTGTGCGTCGCTCATGCGTCGTTGTGCGTCTGCTGGACGTCCGGTCCGATCGCGTGATTCGTCGCGCGACCCGCCCGATTGGCTCTGCGCTCTCTCCCCCCCGGAGGCCTCTCTGCGTGGCTCTGCGCTCTCTCCCCCCGGAGGCCTCTCTGCGTGGCTCTGCGCTCTCTCCCCCCCGGAGGCCTCTCTGCGTGGCTCCGCGCTCTCTCCCTGGTCCCCTGGAGCGCTCTGTGGCTTTTTTTTCTGAAATCCCCGTGTCCTTTTTTTCTCTTCCCGCAGGGGCCTCGTCGCACGAGCGGTTTGTTTGCTCCGACGATGCTGCTGACGGGCCACTCGGACGCCGTGTTGGGCGTGGATTTTTCTCCGTCCGGCGAGCACCTCGCGAGCTGTTCTTCGGGCGGCGCTCTGTTCGTGTGGGAGGTGTTCGGCGAGTGCCGCAACGTCGGGGCGCTGCCGCGCGCGCACGCCCGCGCGGCGACGGCGGCGCGGTGGGCGCTGGGCGGCGACGCGCTGGTCACGTGCGGCGCCGAGGGCCGCGTCAAGCTGTGGGACGCGGAGAGGCTCGCGCCCATCCGCTCGTGGAGCGGACACGGGCGGCGCGTGGTCAACGCGGTCGCGGCGGCCCGGGGCGCCGCCGGAGTCGTCCGGGAGCGCGACGCCAAGGAGGAGGAGGAGGAGGGGGGGGGGGGCGCCGCGGCCCCGGGCTCCGCCTCGTCCTCTTCGTCCCCCGTTCTGCCGGCCCCTCCGCTGGTCTTCTCCGGCGGGGACGACCGCCGGGCGCGCCTGTGGGACGCGCGCGTGGCGCGCCGCGCGGCGGCGACGGTGCGGGAGCGGTTCGAGGTGCTGGCCGTGGACCTCTCGCCGGACGGGCGGGAGCTGTGGACGGGCGGCGTCGACGGCGTCGTGCGCGGCTACGACGCGCGCAACCCGTCGAGGCCAAAGCTCGAGCTCAAGGGCCACGGCGAGGCCGTCACCGGGCTCGCGCTCGCGCCCGCGCCCCTCGTCCGCAGGACGCGCGAGGACGCCGAGAGGGACCGCGAGCGGGCCGCGGAGCTGGGAGCGTCCAAACGCAAGGCCCGGAACGGGGGAGACCCCGGGCCGGACGCCGCGGACGCCGCCTCCTCCCTCGCGTCCGCGCTCTCCCCGCTGCTGGCGACGCCGTCCGTCTCGCTGGCGTCCAACGGCGCGGACGACGTGGTGCGCGTCTGGGACGCGCGGCCGTTCGCGCCCCCGCAGCGCTGCGCGGGCGTGCTGCCGGGCGCGGCGCACGGCCACGCGCAGCCGCTGCTGCGCGTGGCCTGGAGCCCCGACGCCGCCCGGCTCGCGGCCGGGGGGGACGACGGGTGCGTCGACGTCTGGAGCGCGCGCGACAGGGCGCTCCTCTACAAGCTCCCGGGACACAAGGGAACCGTCTACGACGTCGCCTTCCACCCCACGCAACCCATCATCGCCTCGGGAGGAGGAGATCACGTCATCTTCATGGGAGAGCTCGCCGAGTAGGGGGGGGAGACCACTCTGGGGGGGGGGAGGGGGTTGTTTTGTTTTGTTATTTCTTCTTCTTCTTCTTCTTCTTCTTCTTCTTCTTCTTCTTCTTCGCGTTCACCACCTCCACGCTCCAGCTCTTCTCTGGCCCACGCCCTCTTTGCGCCCTTGCTTCCCTTTCCGCGGTTACAAACGCATCGCGTCGCGTGGAGCGCGAGAGGAGGGAGGGGGAGGGGGACGCCCCGCGGGGCAGCGACGCGAGCGATCGACTCGGCGAGCGACGCGGAGCGGGACAATGAAAGAACCGCGCGACCCAGCAGACCCGGAGGCGCAAAAGGGGTGGAGAGGGGGGGGGGAGGGGGGAAAAAAGAGAGGGAAAATGAAAAGGAAAATGAGGAGGAAAAGAGGGGAAAAAGAGAGGGAAAATGAAAAGGAAAATGAGGAGGAAAAGAGGGGAAAAAGAGAGGGAAAATGGGGGAAACAAACGAAAACGCGGCGCAAAAGCACGCTCCGAGACGCACTGAGATGCATGCACATACGCACGGCAACACAAACTCACACGCACACGCACGCACACACTCCCTCTTTCCCTCCCTCCCTCTCCCTCTCCTCCCCTCCTTCCTCCATCTCTCCCTCTCTTTTGCTCGCGCGCGAACACAGGACGAAACGCTCTCTTTCCCCCCTCCCGTCTCTTCACGTTCCTCCTTCTCCGTCGATGTGGACTCCTCCCATTCGGACGAGGAGCTGGCAGAGCTCTGGGGTCCAGTCTGCGACGCGCGGCGCTGCGTCGAGGAACGCCCTGGCGGCCTGGGCGCCCGCGGCGAGCGCGGGGGCGTCGCGGGGCAGGGCGAGCGCGTGCTCCTGGGCGGGCCTTCCGGCCTGGCGCACGCCGAGCGCGTCTCCCTCCCCCCTGCGTCCGAGGTCTGCGACGGCGACGTCCATGCCCGCGTCCGTGGCCTCGAGCGGCGCGAGGCGCGCGGCGCCGCGGGCGCTGCCGGCCACGAGCAGGCACCGCCCGGGGGCGCCGCCGCGCCCCACGCGCCCGCGGAGCTGGTGCAGCGTCGCGGCGCCGAAGCGGTCCGCGCCCAGAACGACGATCAGCGTCGCCTCGGGAACGTCGACGCCCACTTCGACGACCGACGTCGACACCAGCAGCGGCGTCTCCCCACCCCGGAACCGGGCCAGCGCCGCCAGCTTCTCCCGGGGCGCGAGCCGACCGTGCAGCGTCCCGATCGAACCGGGAGGTGCCGCCGCGGACGCGACAAGAAGACGACGCACGGAAACGACCGAATGCGGAGAAAAAGAAGAAGAAGAAGAAGAAGAAGAAGGGGGGGGAGCGACGGACGAGCGACCGAAAGACGACGCGGCCGTCCCTTCTCGAGCGCCCCCCGTCCCCCCCGCACCCTCTCCTTCTCCCTCCCGGCCCTTTCTTCCCTCCTCCTCCTCTTCTTCGTCCTCTTCCTCCTCGTCGCCGCTCCAGTCTTCGTCCGTGGCGGCGGCCTCGTCGCCGCCCCAGGCCTCTTCCCGCCCCCCCACGGACCCCTCCCCCCCAACCACCTCTCCCCCTTCCTCTCCCTCCTCTTCCCCCTCTCGTTCTTCTTCTCCTTCCCCTCCCTCCTCTTCCCCTCCTCCTTCTTCTTCTACTTCTTCTTCTTCTTCCTCCGCGGAAGAGGTGACCTCATCCCTTTGCTCCTCTCCTCCTCCGTTCGCTTCATCTCCCAGCAACTTGCAACCCCTCCCCCCCACCCCCGCTGCCTCCCCTTGCCGCGCTTGGCCGCGCTTTCTTTTTGCCGGTTCGCCCACGAGGGGGCAGACGACGAAGACGCGCTCGCCGCGCGCCACGGCCGCGCGGATTCCCGCCACGGCGATCGAAAAGCCGCCCGCGCGAGACGCGGGCTCGGGAGCGGAGGAGGAGGGCCCGGGGGGGGAGAAGAGCTCGTCGAGCGTGGGGAGGGGGGGGAGGGGGGGGGGGACGGCCGCTCCCGGCCGCGCCGTCGGCTGCGGCCACGGCCACGGCGAGTGGGAACGCCCGGAGCGCGAGGACGAGCCCGGCCGCGCCGTCGAACCGGGGTCCGGCGGCGCGGCCGGCGCCGTCGCGCCTCCGGCCTCGGCCGCGCCCTCCGCCCCGCCCTCCGCCCCCCCGCCCCCTCCGGCCCCCACCGGCCCCCGCTCCCCGCGGGACGAAGAGCCCCGCTCGTCACCCGAGCCGTCGTCCCTCTCCGCGCAGCCCCAGAAGAGGTCCGTCTCGTCGTACACTACGCGCGTGGCCACGTTCCCGCCAACCCGCTTCGCGCCACCTTTCCCCCCCTTCCCCCTCGCCCGCCCCCTCGCGCCCAGGGTCCCCTCGCCCGCCCCAGCGCCCGCGCGCGGCTCGCGGTGCGAGCCCTCGATGCCGACGGAGACCATGGTGCCGCGCGCGAGCGCCGCGAGCGTCCGGGGCGCGGGCGTCGCGGACATCTCCAGCAGCGCGAGCCGGCCGCCCGCTCCGGAACGCGCGACCGCGCCTCCGGCCGCGCCGGCCCAGCCCCACGCGGGCGCGCCTCCGGCCGCGCCTCCGGCCCAGCCCCACGCGGACCCGGGCGCGGGCGCGCCGCGGCCCCCGGCCGCGGCCAGCGCCGCGCGGCGCTTGACGCCGAAGCGATGCTGCTCGTCGATCACCGCAAAGGTCAGGTTGTGGAACGCCGTCTTGCGCGACGCGAGCGCGTGCGTGCCCACCACCAGCGCCGCGTGCCCGTCCGCGACCGCGCGGCGCGCGCGCGCGAGCTCCGCGGCGGACTGGGCCGCGGACAGCAGCTCGACGCGGGGAGGGAGCGAGGCCACCGCGCGGAGGAACGCGGCGCCCCCCGCCGCGCCCGCCCCGGCCCGCTCCGCCTCGGCCGCCTGCGCCCGCAGCGCGTCCAGCAGCGCCTGGAGGCGGTCGCGGTGCTGCGCCGCGAGCACCGTCGTCGGCGCCATGAGCGCCGCCTGGCCGCCGGCCATCGCATGCGCGAACATGGCCAGAAAGGCCACGGCAGTCTTGCCAGACCCCACGTCGCCGTGCAGCAGCAGCGGCGCGCCGGGCGCGGCCGCGCGCGCCGAGGCCGCGCCCGGGTCGGCGCCCGCGCCAGGCCCGGCGCGCGCGATCACCTCGGCCGCGGCCTCGCGCTGCCCGGGCGTCAGCGCAAACCCGATCGCGCGCTCGAACGCGGGCAGGAAGAACGACGAGAGCGTCTCCGGGGAAAAGGCCTGCGCGATCGCGCGCAAGGCGGCTGCGGAGGCCGCGGAGGCCGCGAGGGCCCCCGGCCGGGTCGCGCCCCCGCCGGCGGCGCCTCCGGTCGCGGCCGGCGCCGGGGGCGCGGGCGCGAGCGCGGGCCCGGCGAGCGTCTCGTCTCCGCCCCACAGCTCGCGCTGCCCCTCGAGGTAAAAGTGCTCCCTCGAGACCTCGGCGCGCACGCGGAGCAGAAAGCACTCGCGGAAGGCGAACGCGAGCCGGCCGCGCGCGGCCTCGGCGGCCGAGCGCGGGTGCCGGACCATGCGCGAGGCCTCGCGGAAGGGGAGCCAAAAGGCCGCGGCGAGCGGCGGCAGGCGGCCGCCCAGCGCCGCCAGCGCCTCGTCGACCGGATCCGCCGCGCTGCACTTGTCCAGCGCGCGGTCCGCGGCCGCGGAGAGGCGCGCGAGCCGCGCGGAGGAGATGCCCGAGCGCGTCTGGTAGAGCGTCGACATCAGCAGCGGGGGGAAGGCCCTCGGGAGGGGGGTGGGAGGGGGCGGCGGAGGGAGCGCGGGCGGGGCAAAGGCCGGCCTCGGGAGGGGAATGGCCGGAGCGGAGAAAGAGGCGGGGGCGGGGGCGGGGGAAGGGAAAGGGACGGAAGCAAAGGCGGAGGCGCGCACCGCGGCGGGCTCGTCCCGACCGTGCTCTGGCGGCGTCTGGCGTCCTCGCTCGCCGTCGTTTCCCCCGCCGTCCGCGCGCGCTCGGGCGCCCTTCTCCCCGCCGTCCTCGCGCGCTCGGGCGCCCGTCTCCTCCGCCTCCTCTCCCTTGCCCGCCCCGGCCAGTTTCGGCAGCCCCTCTGCCACCCCGAGCGCGACGAGGGGCGCCGCGGCGCCTCCCTCGCGGAGGTCGAGGCGCAGCGCCTCTGCGTCGACGCCGCGGAGCTGCCAGTCGGAGCGGCCGCGCGGGTCTGGGCTCACAAAGCCGCGGAGGAAGACGCCCGAGGAGGAGGCGGACCAGGGCAGCAGGGGCGGAAGGGGCGGCAGGGAGGAGCGGGAGGAGGAGGAGGGAGGCGGCAGTCGGGAGTGGTGGGACGGGTCTGAGATCCCCGAGCTGCCGCGGGTTTCACGGGATCCCCCGCGGTGCCCCCCGCCCGTCCCCCACTCTTCCTCCCAGGCGCGCTCGAACGCGTCGGCGTCGTGCTGCGCGCTCCTCCGCGCCGCGCGGCCGTTTCCCGCGAGCTCGCGCAGCCGTGCGCGCTCCTTGTGCGCCTGCGGAAGCCCAAACTGCGCCGGCCACACGCGCAAGAGGCTCACGGTCTGCGTCTCGGGAGAGACAAAGTAGGACGGAGGGTACGAGGGAGGGCGAGGGGAGGGCGGAGGAGGCGAGGCGGAGGGAGAGAGGGGGCGGGGCAACTCGCCCCGGCCGGAGGAGGAGGAGAGGGGGCGGGGCAACTCGCCCCGGCCGGAGGAAGAGGAGAGGGGGCGAGGGAGCTCGCTCGGGTCGGAGGAGGAGAGGGAGCCGGGCTCGCCCGGGCCGGAGAGGGAAGCGGCCGCTCCTGCGACGTGGGGGGTGCTGCTCGGCGCGATGGGTCCGATTCTGCGTTCGAAATCGTCGCGCGCAATCTCCCAGGTGGTAGAGAGGAGGACGAGGCGGCGCGTCGGGAGCTTGAAGACCGCGTCGTCGACCAGACGCGCCCGGCAGAAGATCGGCTGCAGGGGCGACGGGGAGGAGGGCGGGGGAGGGGAGCCCGGAGCGGGGGGAGCGAGGTCGTCCGGTCCGGCCGGGGCCCCGGCCGACCCCCCCCCCGCCTCGATCCCCGCCGCCTCCTCCGGCCACCCCTCGGCCGCGTCGCCCGCGGGTCCCCGCTCCCACTCTTCTCCGCTCCATTCCTTGGTCGGAAGCCGTCCGAGGGGCCATTCGACGTACGCGGACGGGAAGAACGCGCGCGCGAGGTCGTTCAGCGACGCGACCCCGAGCCGCTCGAGGTCGCGCGTCGCGGCCGGCGAGGGGCGCGCCGAGGAGGGCAGAGAGGCCAGGGGCGCGAGGAAGGGGCAGAGGGCGAGCGGGGCGGAGGCGGGCGCGGAGAGGGGGGGCTTTGGTCCCTTCGCCCCGGCGGGTCGCGCCGCGGAGGGCGCGTCAGCGGCGTCTCGGTCGGCGTTCCCCTCCTCACCCGTCTTGCCGCCCGCGGCCCCCTTTCCGCCCGCGTCCGGGGTGGCCCAGGAGGCGGCCCAAGAGGCCGACTGGAAGGTGGAAAAGGCCGCGGCCTCGTCGGCCGGCCGGCCGGCCCGGAGCGCAATCGCCTCCCAGGGCAGCAGCGGCGGAGATGCCGGACGCGAGAGCGGATCGACCCATCCCCGCGCTCCCTCCGCTCCCCCGCCGCTCCCGTCTCGCGCTCCCTCCGCTCCCCCGCCCTCTTCGTCCCGGTCCCACCGCTCGCCGCGTCCCACGCCGTCGGTCGAGAGCCGCGGCGTCGAGCGCCCCAGCGAGCTCAGCACCTCCAGCAGGTCGATGCGTGGCGGGAAGGCCGGCCCGGAAGAAAGCGAGACGGGGTCTCCGGACGCCGCGAAGCGCGAGAGCGCGCGGCTCTCGGCCGCGGCGTCGCCAAACGCGAACCGACCCAGCGCCAGCGAAGGCGAGGGGAAGGGGTAGCGGGGGGGGGAGGGGAGGGAGGACGGCAAAGGGGAGGAGGGCCGCGAGGGGGAAAGGGACGCGGGATGGGGCGCTTCTTTCCGAGACGGGGCGGAGGAGACGCCGATGGGCGCGGAGGAGGGAAAAGGCGCGAGCGGGGAGACGGCGAGCGACGGCGATGGCGACGGCAACGGCTCCCCGGAAACCTCGCCGTCCCGGTCATGAGCCCCGCCCTTCCGGTCCGGACCGGCCCGCTCACCATGGGCCTCGCCGCCCCTCTCCGGACCGGCCCGCTCACCATGGGCCCCGCCCTTCCGGTCCGGACCGGCCCGCTCGCCATGGGCCTCGCCGCCCCTCTCCGGACCGGTCCGCTCACCATGGGCCTCGCCTCCCTTGTCCTGCGCTTCGCCCGCCCTCCGCTCTTCCGCGCCCCCTGCCCGGCTCGTTCCGGCTTCCCCTCGTTCTCGCGCCTTCCAGAGGGCCCGGAGCCACTCTGGCGGGTCGTCGGTGGTTCCGCCCGCGGCCCGGCCCTCGCCCCGCGGCCCGGCCCGGCCCTCGCCCCAGGGCCCCGGGGCAAAGCTCCGGACGGCGACGCGCTCGAGGGGCGTGCCGGGCGGGACCCCCGCGCGGTCGAGCAGCTTGCGCAGGACCCGATCGAGCGCCGCGACGTCGGTCTCCGCTCTGTGCAGCTCGCCCGGGAGCGGGACGTCGGGGCCGACGAGGTACTCCCAGAGGCTGCCGAGCGAGCGCTTGCCGCCGTTCTCGCGCGGCCCCAGGGCGGCCCGCGCGAGCGCGAGCGTGTCGAACCGGAGCGCGGGACGCAGCGGCGGCAGCTCGACGCGGCGCGCCCAGACGTCGAGCGAGAGGAGATCGAACGACGCGTTGTGCGCCACGATCAGAGGAACGGGGAGCGGAGACGGAGGGAAGGGGGAAAACGGCGTCTCGGCACCCTCCGCGCCTCTCCCCTTTCGCCCCTCGCCCCGCCCGTCCGCCCCTCCCGCGCTCGCCCGTCCGCCCCGTTCGGGCCAGATGGCCGATTCGACAAACTCGAGGAAGCGGAGGTAGGCGGCGCGCGGCTCGAGCCTGTCCGCCCGCCGGCAGAGGGCCGTCGTGAGGCCCGTCTGCGCGGCCGCGTCGGGGCTCACCCGCTCGCCGGCCGGCAGCCGCACCGGCAGCGCCAGCGTCGACGCAGGGCGCTGGCCGAACCGCAGACACGCCAGCTCCAGCACGTGACGCGAACTGCTCAGCCCAGACGTCTCGAGGTCGAGCACGATCGGCACGGCCGCCGGGAGAGGAGGCGGACGGGCACAGGGGGGCGCGGCCGGGGGACGGAGCGCACGGGGAGAGAGCACCGAGATGCCCAGGGGGGAGGGGGGGCGGGC
>PGFX01003848.1:0-26840 GCA_003612995.1 Prototheca bovis | reverse complement strand
GGGGCGGGGCGCCCGCCGCCCCGCCGCCCCCGGCGCGCACGCGGTCGCCCCGCACGACGCTGGGCGCGCGGCGCGTGACGGCCCCGTCGCAGGCGGAGCGCGACGCGGCGCTGGACGCGGCCTTCTCGCTCGAGGACGACGACGACGACGAGCACCACCGCCTGAGCCTCCCGACCTCGTCCGCCCCGGGCAACCCCGACGACGAACGCACCGCCCTCACGGGGGGGGTCGCCCGGACCGGATCCAGCTCCCACAAGGTCAACCGCTCAGCGGCCAAGGCGGGAGTCATCCTCTCGGACGTCCCGCCCTCGCCCAAGGGAAGCGTCATCTGAGACCGGGAGGCGCAAAGGGAACAGCGGGCGGAAAGGGGACCGAGGGAAAGCAGCGGCCCGCCCAGGGGGAGGGAGCGGGAAGGGCGCAGGCGCGGACCAAGCGCGGGGGAGCATCGCCGAGAGCGCCTGCATCGCCGAGAGGCCCCTGCAATGCCGCCGCACGGCCGAATGCGGAGAGGAGAAGAAGAACAAAAAAAAAAAAACGCGCTTCCGCAGAGGGAGACGCGCCGCTGCGAGGGGCCGCGCCCCGAAAGCTGCAGGCGACCCCACATGGGGATCGTGGGTATTTTTGCAGCCAAGCGCCGTCTCGGCGCCAAAGAAGGCATATGCGCGTCTTGCGATCGCCGCAGATGGGCGCAGCTGGCCAGAGACGGCCGGCCCAAGACTTCAGGGATGCCGAAGGAGCGCAGTGGGAGCGCAGTGGGAGCGCCGAAGGAGCGCAGTGGGAGCGCAGTGGGAGCGCCGAAGGAGCGCCGTGGGAGCGCCAAGGGCTCCGAAAAGCGCCCGGCGCGTGCCCCGCCGCCCCCCTTTCCTTTTCAGCCGTGTCCACCGCGTCTGTAACCGTTCTTGCGTACGCCGCAGAGGGTCGGAGAGCTTGATGCGGGCGGTTTTGCGGCTACAGAAACCGAGAGGCGCCCGTGGGCGAGCGATTTCTCTCCGCGGCTCCTTCCACCTGCTTCTGTGCCGAGCTCGCCGCGCGCCCCGGCGAAAGGGCGCATGGGCCTGCGCAGCGACCGCGCGAAAAAGTCCATGTGCCGCGAGGGGGGCGCTAGCGCGGTTACAGTGCGGGAGCGAACGGACGCGCCAGGAGGGGGGGGACCCGGGGGAGGGGAAGGGGGAGTGGATAAGGAGGAGCGGTGGGGGGTGCGAAACGAAGAGTGAGCGAGAACGGGGGTAGCGAACGAGCTGGGGGGGACGGGAAAAGCACGGAGAGAAAGCGAGGAATAAAAAGGGAGAATCGAAGAGGGCCGAGAGGAGCTGCGAATCGGTGCCCCGCTCGGACGACAGGGGCTGCGAATCGGTGCCCAGTTCAGACGAGGGGGGGATGCGGGTCGCGTTTGGCGTAGGGGCTCACATCGCCGCGTCCTCCCCCGCGCCCCCCCCCGGCGCCTCTTGCAGAGAGTGGACTCCTCCCTGGGTCTGGAACAGCTCCAAGGTCAAATTGGCCGTGAAGGCAGGGAGCGATCCGCCCTGCTCGACGAGCGCATGCCTCTCGCGGCGCAGCCTGGCGGCCAGGCGCGTGGGCTCGACGGTGATGGATCCGTCCCGGCGCAGCGCAAAGGCGAGCAGGTCGGTCGGGTCTGGCGACGCGGACGGATGCAGACGCACGATTGCGCGCGGTGGCGCCAGCGCGGAGGGCGCGGACCCGGCAGAGAGCGCCGCAGCACGGGTCGAGGGGGCGCCGGCGTGGGCACCTTTTGCGCTCCCCGGCCCGGCGACCATCTCCATCTCGACGCGGTAGCCCAGCAGGGAGTAGACGGCCTCTCGGAAGAGCGTAATCTGCTTGGCAAACGCCGCCTTGAGGCGGTCCGCCGCCTTGAGCGCCGCTGCCTCGCGTCGCCGCGCCTGCGCCGCCTCGGCCTCGAGCCGAGCCACCGCAAGCGCGGGAAGGGGGGCGGAGAGGGAGGGGTCCGCGGAGGAGGCAGGGGAGGAGCCCGACGCGTCATTCGAAGCGCGCAAGCCGCGAGGAAGGGCGGGAGAGACAGCGGGGGGCGCGGCGGAGCACGGAGCGCCGGGGGCGGCGGTGGCATCGCTCGCGGCGGAGTGGGGAGCGGCGCCGAGGGCACCGCTCGTGGCGTTACCCAGCCCGTCCGCTCCGGCGCCGGATCCCGCCTCATTCCCGCCATGCGCCTCCCTCCTGGCCAAGTTGCGGCGAAGCGCTTCGTTCTCCTCCTCGAGGTCCTTGATGCGTTCCTGCTCGCGCTGCTGCGCCGCCAGCGCTGCGGGGTTGAGCCTCAGGTGCAGGATGCGGTACGGCTGCGGCGCGGCACCTCCCGCCGACTCTTCCTCCGCCCCGCCAGCCGCCGCCGGCAGCTCTCCCTTCGGTCCGCCAGCCCCGCCCGCTGCCTCATCGCGCTCGGCACCTGCGCCGGCGCGTTCCCTGGCGTCGTCGAGCTTCGACGCGGCCGCCTCCGCGGCCGCCGTGGCGTCGCGGGCCGCGGCGCGCGCGCGCGCGAGCTCCGCAGAAGAGGCCGACAGCTCGGCGCGGACGCGGGCCAGGTCTCGACCGAGGTCCTCGACGCGCGCCGTCAGCTCGCGCTCCCTCGAGGACGCCTTCAGTGCCTCGGCCTCCAGACGCGCCTGGGCGCGCTCGGCAGACTCCACGAGCGTCTCCTTGGTCGCCAGCAGGGCCAGCAGCGCTTTCCGGGGAGCCGTCTCGGCACCTTTGGCAGTCTCGGCGGAGAAGGAAGCGCCAGAGGCGTCCCCAGGGGCGCCCGAGGCAGGCTCGCTCGGGGCGCCCTGGGCGGCGTCGCCTGGGCCGCACGAGGTCTGTCCTGCCCCGAGGTCGCCTCGCCTGCTCTTTTCTGCGCCTTCCATCTCCTTCTCGTAGCTGTCCACGAGCGCAAGCAGGCTTTCGCGCTCCCTTCCGAGCGCCTCAGCGCGGCGCGAGGCGCGGGCGGCGGCCGCGAGCGCATGCTCCTCGGCCTCGCGCGAGGCCCGGGCGCGAGCCTCGGCTGCCCGCGCGCGCTCCTCGGCGCGAGCGGCGCGCTCGCCCTCGGCGGCCGAGCGCTCACGCAGGTCGCGGGCCTGCGCGTGCGCCTCGTCGGAGTCCGCCTGCATGCGCCGAACCGCCTCGAGCGCGCCGGCCGGGCCGCCCGCGCCGCCCGCGCCCAGCAGCACCGCCCGCCAGGTGGCCACCTCCTCCTCGGCCTCGGCTGCGCGACGCAGTGCCTCGCCGGCGCCCGAGGCGGCCGCCTCGGCGGCCCGCGCGCGCGTGAGCGCCGCAGACAGCTGCTCGGCCACCGCCGAGAGGTCCCTGGACGCCTTGGCGCGGACCGCCGCCAGCTCGGTTGCCAGGTCGTCCGCCCGCGACCGCGCCGCCGCCAGCGCCGCCTCGTCGGCAAGGCCGCCGGCGCCGCCGCTGGTCGCCGCTTCCCCACCCTTTGCCCCTTCCTTGCCCTCCAGCGCCTCTGCCAGAGCTCGAGACGCCTCCGCAGCCTCCTTGAGCGCCTCGGCGCGCGCCGAGCGCGCCGCCGCCAGCTCGGCCGCCAGCGCGTCGGCCCGGGCGGTTTCGGCCGCCACGGCTGCCCCAAGCCGCGCCTCGGCCTCGCGCCGCGCCTGTTCGGAGCGACGCAGGTCGGCCCGCAGCTGGACGGCGTCCCCGGGAGAGGTGACGCCGGACGCGGGCGAGGGGGACGAGAACGCCTCGGCCGCCTCGGTGCCGCCGCCCGCCGCCAGCCGCCCCTCGACGAGGGCCTCCCGAGCCTCGCGCAGCTTGCGCTCGGCCCTCGCCGCGCGGGCGTCCGCTTCGGCGGCGCGCGCGGCTTCCTCCCGCACGCGGCGCTCGAACGTCTCGCAGCGAAGGCGCAGCTCGCGCTCGACCGCCTTGGCCCGCGCCACGTCCGAACGCAGCTCGCCGGACACGCGCGCCGTCTGGGCCTCGGCCTCGGCGGCCCGAGCCTCGGCCTCGGCGGCCCGGCTCTCGGCCGCCTCGGCGGCCCGTCCGGCCTCGGCCACGCGCGAGCCGCGCTCCAGCAGTGCGTCGAGCACGCTAGGAGAGCCGTGCCGAGACGAGGGCGTCGATGTCGACGACCGGCGCCTCCGCGACGCCCCCGCCGCGGGGGGCGCGGATGCAGGCACAGACGGCAGGAGCGAAGGCCGTTCGGCCGGCGTCGCTGCGCCGAGCCGGCCGCCGGCCGACGCGGGCGGAGCGCGGATCGACCCGACAAAGCCGATCGACGGGTCGTCCGGAGAAGAGGCGCGGACGTGCGCCGGGGACGGCTCGTCCGCGCGAGGGCGCTTGACGCGCGGCGCGGGCGACGCCATCGGAACGAGCGCACGCCCGGGGAGGGGGTGGGGGGGGCGGGGCGCGCGAGCGCGCGGCGAGGCGAGCGAGCGCTCGGAGGAACGGTCTCGGCGCTCGTCGGGCGCGCGCCACGAAGAAGCCAATCCGCGACCGAGCGTCCGCGTCGCCTCGAAGCGAGTCGAGAAGAGGACGAGCGCCGCCGCCTCTCCCGTGCGCTCCCCGTCCCCTCCTCTCCCTCGCGCGAGGAGCGCCCGGCGCTTTCGAACGCCCGGAGCGCGGCGGATGCGCGACGAGCGGCGCGGGGTCTGTCGAGACCTCGCCCGCCCGCGTTCCTGCTGCGCGAGGCGGACAAGCGACCCGAGACTGCCCCAGGGCGGAGGAGCGGGCCCCGATCGCGGCGAGGGCGCGCGGCGATCGGGGACCGCGTCGCGCCCGCGCGCGCCGGCTGAGAGCGGCGCGCGTCCCGACGAAGCGCTCGCGCGCCCCCCGGCCGAAGCTCTCCCGAGGCGGGGTCGCGGGCGCCCACGCGTTCATGCGCGGGCGCGACCCTGCGGCCGAACGGCGTTTGCGCAAGGACCACCGCGCGTTTCTCGGCCTGTTCGATCGGAGCGCTGCCTCCGCGCCGCTCGGCGGGGCCTCGCGCTCGGACAGACGGCCGCGCGTCGCCCGGGCGGCAGCGTGCCGCGTTGCGCCCCTTTTTTTCGATTTTCGTCTCTCGCTCCGCCGCGGAGAGGGCGCCGGCGCGTGGCCTGCGAATCGCGCGCTCGTGCAATCGCGCACCGTGTCGGCGTTGTCGCTCGACGCCGCGCTCGTTCGAGCCGTCTCCCCGCCGCGCGGCGTGAGACGCCCGACGCACCTTCCCCGCAGGCGCGTCCCGGGCGGCGGAGCGGAGCGGGTACGAGCGTGGGTGGGAAGAGGGCGGGGGAACGCGCGGCGGGAGGCGGCGGGGGGCGGCGGTCCCGTTCGCAGGGCCTCGCGCAGTGGCGGGGCGGTCCGTTCGCAGGGCCTCGCGCAGTGGCGGGGCGGTCCGTTCGCAGGGCCTTTGGCCGTCTCGATCTCCGTTTCTTCGCGCCCTTGATCGCCCTCTCCTCGCGCTCGCGCTTGCGCCCGTGCCTGCGCGTGAGGCTCGCCGCCCACCCCCTCCCCTCTCCCCCTCCCCTCCCCCTTTTCCTCCTCCGTGGCCTCGCGCAGCCATGAGCTTTCTGTTCCGTCGCCGGTCGGGCGTCGGGGCCGCGACGCCCCCGCCCGCGTCGGAGCGCTCCGATCGCCGTCGCGGCCGTCCCGACTCGTTCTCGCCGCTGTCGGCGCCGGCGTCCAAGCGCGAGCGCGGGGCGGGCGGTAGGGACGCGGCGGCGGATGCGGAGGCCGATCCGGCGCTGGGCGGCTCTTCTGGCGCGCCCCACCTGGGTCGCCCTCTGCAGCTGCTGTCGTACGACGATGCGACCGAGTCGTTCTCGGTGGGGGCCGAAGCGGTCGAGGCGCTGGCGCGGGTGGACGGCCCCGTGGGCATCGTGACGCTCTGCGGCCGCGCGCGGCAGGGCAAGTCGTTCGTGCTGAACGCGCTGCTGGGCACCGCCGAGGAGATCGAGGAGCGGCAGCGCAGGGGCGCGCGGGGGGACGGGGCGCCCGAGGATGCCGAGGCGCTCGAGGACGCCTCGCCCTCGCTGCGCCGCGCGACGTTCCGCGTGTCGTCGTCGCACCGGCCGTGCACCAAGGGCATCTGGATCTGGTCCCAGCCGATCGTGGTGGGTGGGGGCGCGTCCGGGTCGGGACAGCTGTCCGTCTTCCTGATGGACACGGAGGGCGTGGACGCGTACGACCAGACGGGGCAGTACTCGACGCAGATCTTCGCGCTGGCCGCGCTGCTGTCGTCCACGTTCGTCTACAACCAGATGGGCGGCATCGACGAGGCCGCCCTCGACCGCCTCTCGCTCGCCTCGGAGGTGGCGCGCCGCGTCGCCGCCCGGAGCGAGGGGGGCGGGGGGGGAGAGGAGGCCGACGCGCACGCCCCGCAGGCGCCCTCGCCGCTGTTCGTCTGGCTGCTGCGCGACTTTTACCTGACGCTCGAGGACGAGAGCGGCGCGCCCATCACGCCGGACGCCTACCTCGAGTCGGCGCTCGCGCGCGTGCCGCCCGGGGCGCCGGCCGCCGAGGCCAAGAACGCCGTGCGCGACGCCATCAAGGCGCTGTTCCCGCGCCGCACCTGCGTGGCGCTCGTGCGCCCGGCCGAGGACGAGGCCGACCTCGCGCGCCTCGACGAGCTCCCGCGCTCGGCGCTGCGCCCCGCCTTTCTGCGCGGCCTCGCCGGCCTCGCGCGCCGCCTGCTGCGCACCGCCGGGCCGCTGCGCGGGCCCGACGGCCGCGCCGCCAACGGCCGCGTCGTCGCCGCGCTCGCAAAGGCCTACGTCGACGCCGTCAACGACGGCGCCGTGCCCTCGGTCGCGGGCGCCTGGCAGGGCGTCAGCGAGGCCGAGTGCCGCGCCGCCGCCGACGACGCCCGCGTCGTCTTCCGCGAGGTCCTCGCGGGCTGCTTTGCCGGGACCGTGCCCCTCCTCAGCGAGCTCGCCGCGCACGCCCCGCGCGGCGCCGCCCCGCCGCGGGCCAACGACCCCCGCTCGCTGCTCGCCGCCAAGGCCACGGCGCTCGAGGCGGCCGCGTCGGCCTTTGCGCTGCGCGCGCTGGGCCCCCCGGCCGTGGTCGCGGCCGCGGACGCGCGCTGGCGCGAGGAGGCCGACGTCGAGTTTGCGCGCGCCAAGGAGGCTGCGACCTCGCGCGCCGACGCCGCTCTCGAGGGCGCTGCCAAGGCGGCCGCCGCGCGCCTGCGCGTCGCGCTCGAGTCGCTGCGCGCGCGCATCGAGGCCGCCGTCGAGGCGGCCGAGCGCGAGGCGAAGCGCAGGACGGACGCGGACCCGACACTGGACGCGGCCGCGGCCGCAGACGCGGCGCTGGTCGAGGCGCTCGCGGGGGCGCTCGAGGGCTCCGAAGCCGAGGCGTCCCCGGCGGCGCTCTCGGAGCTGCTGCTGGCCGAGGAGCGCGCGCTGCGCGACCCGGAGGCCGTCTGGGCGGGCCCGGACGCCGAGCCGCGCATCCGCGCCTTTCTGGAGCAGGAAGCCGTGCCCGTCGTGCGCGCCGCCCAGGAGACGCTGGCCCGCGCGCGCCGCCGCGCGCTCGAGGCCGCTGCGCGCCGCGCCAAGGCCGCGCAGGCCGCCGCGACGCGCACCGCCGAGGAGGCCGCGCGCGAGAGGACGCGCGCCGACGCCGCCGAGCGCGCGGTCGAGGCTCTCGAGCGACGCGCGCGCGACGCCGAGGCCAGGGCCTCGCACGCCGAGGTCGACGGCCGCGAGCGCGCCGCCCGCGCGGCGGGCGAGCTGGCGGCCGCGCGCGCCGAGGCCGCCGCCGCGCTCGAGCGCGCGCGCGCCGAGGCGCTCGAACGCCAGGCGCAGCTCGAGCGCGCGGGCCGCGACGCCGCCGAGCGCGTCCGCGCCGAGGCGGCCTCGGAGGCCGAGGCCAAGGTCGCGCGCGCAGAGTCGCTGCGCGTCGAGGCCGTCGCCCGCAGCACCGAGGCAGACGCCAGGGCCGAGGAGCTGCGCGGCGCCGTCGCCGCCGCCGAGGCGTCGCTTCGGATCGCCACGGAGAAGCTCGAGGCCGAGAAGGCGCGCGTCGCCGAGCTCGAGGCCGAAAAGGCCGGGCTGGCCGCCAAGCTCGACGCGGAGGCGGACCGGCGGCGGCAGGCCGAGGCGCGCGCCGCCGAGGCCGGGGGCGCCGCCGGCCGGGTCCCGGAGCTGGAACGGCGCGTGGAGGGCCTGAGCGCGGACTTGGAGGCGGCCCGCGCCCGCGCCGCCGAGGCCGAGCGCGCGCGCGCGGCCGCCGAGGGCGCCCGCGCGCGCGCCGAGACGGCTCGCGCCGAGGCCGAGTCGGCCCGCGCCGCGGCCGTCCGCGACGCCGTCGCGGCCCGCGAGCAGGCCAGGGAGGCAGCGCGCGCCGCCTCGCCCCTGTCCGCCCGAGGCACGCCCAGCGACGCGGGACGTTCGCCGGGATCGGCGTACGCGTCGCCGTCGCTGGCGCCGTCGCCCGTCGCGCCCTCGACGGCCACGCTGGCCTCGCCGCTGAGCGCGGCGTCTCCCCTGAGCGCGGCGTCTCCCGGCGGCGCGGTCGCGGCCTCTCCGCTCCCGACGCTGACGCCGTCGCAGGCGTCGCCGGACCCGGACTACAGCCCCTCGGAGCTGCCTTCGACGGACGGGCGGTCGTCGGGCATGGTCTCGCTCGTCCCCGAGTCGGCGCTGGCCGACCGCCGCGGTGCGCTGTCGTCCGTCTCGCCGTCGCCCTTTCCCGGCTTTCCCGGCACGCCCGAGGGGCCGGGCGCCGCGGGCGCCTCCACGCCCGCCACCAAGAGGCGCCTGCTGATCGAGCCGAGCGACGGCGAGACGCCCGCCGCCAAGCGGCGTCTGCTGATCGAGCCGGAGGAGGCCCCGGCCGCGGCCGCGGCGCCCCGGCCAGACCTCCCGGCCAACGTCGAGAGTCTGTCGGTGTCGGGGCTCAAGACGTGGCTAGTGGACCACGGCTTTGAGGCCATCGTCTGGAGCCTCAACTCCAAACGGGCCAAGAAGGGCGAGTATCTCGCCGCCGTCCGACAGGCCTGCCAGGACGAGTAAGCGCCCAAACGTTCACGGGACCACAGACCCCCGGACTACCCCGCTCGCCGTTTTTTTTTTTCTCCTCCTCTCCCCTCCTCCTTCCCCATGTTCCTGCTCTCCCTTTCGATCCCTCAGCGCACAAAGCGCCGACGAGTGTAACGCCTCAGCCACGCGGCCGTCGCAGCGACGAGCACCCCGCCCGCAGCGGGGGGCAGGCTCCTGCCAGGGCAAGGTTCCGACAGCGAGCTCGTGTTCGCGGTTCTTCCTTTGCGAACTCTCGCTCGCACCCACCACCGCAGCTCCTTCCCCCTCGCGGCGTTACCGATCATCGATTGGTACGCACCACGATCGCCACCGCCTATCATCGCCGACGATCAACGCACCGCCACTCTCCCTGCCCCGGTGCGCTCCCGTTCGGGCTCTCCCCCCCACCCTCCCTTTCTCCCCCGCTCCTTCTCCCCTTCTGCGCTCGCCTCCTCCGCCCCACCGCCCAAAGGCTCTGCTGCGGCGCGCGTCGATCGCCCCTTTTCCGCGGTCGACGGCTCGGCCGCGCGGGAGCGGCCGCCCGCGCGCCCCGGCCCAGGCCTGGGCGCGTGGGCTGCGGTCTGCGAGCGACGGGGCGCCGGGGGGAGCGACGTGCCGGGCGCGGAGGCGACGTGCCGGCGGCCCGGCGCGGTGCCCCGCCCCGCCCCGGCGTCCGCGCCTGGCCGCGCCTCGCCTCACAACCGGCCCGCGCGCGCCCGGCGGGCGCCCCGCCCCGGCAGTGTGCGCGCCTCCCGCCGATCGCGCGATTGCTGCCCTCGGTGCGCGTCCGCGCCGGTCTGTGCGAGGCACGCTCGAACCGCCGACGGCGCCAGACGTGGGCAGGGTCATGGCCGAGAGCGATCCGCACGAGCTCTTTGGCACGCGGCTCCCCTTTCCGCGCAGCGACCTCTACGTCGCGCTCACGACCGTGGTGCTCTTCATCCCCGTCGTGATCATCGTCAACGCGCTCGTGACGCGCGTCGTGCGGCTCGTGCGCGGGCCCCAGCCCGAGCGGCCCAAGGCGCACTGAGGCGTTCCCCCCCCACGCGCGCGCCGCGATGATCAGCCAGATCTTCGTGCTCTCGCCGCAGGGCGACTCGGTCATCTTCAAGGACTTTCGAGGCGATGTTCCGAAGGCGCGCGATCGGAGGGCATGACGAGGAGGAGAAGGGGGGGAAGGGGGCCGAGCGGGAGCGGAGGGGCGGAGGGCTGGGGAGGAAGGCGGAAGGGCGGAGAGCGTGAAGGGGGGGAAGGACGGGAGGGGGAGGACGGGGGGGGGGTGCGTGCGGAGGATGCGAGAGAGGTGCGTGTGGATGGTGATCGCATCTCATGTGTCAGGGATTTCACGGCATTCCATCGCGCTGCATCTCAAAGCACCACAAGCGTCGCAACGCTGCGGCAGCACACCTTTTTGTTCTCGCCCCGTCTCACCGCCTCCTCCGCCCCTCCCCCCCGCCCCTTCCCTCCTTTCGTCTCCGCAGTCTGGTCGCGAGGCGTTTTTCGCTCGCGCTCGGACGTGGCGGGGCGCGGAGGCTCCGTGTCCGGATCCTCTTCCCGCGTACTGCGAGGAGGGTCGCGACGCCCCGCCGGCGTTTTGCATCGACGGCGTGCACTACCTGCACGTGCGTCGCGGCGGTCTGTGGTGGGTTGCGGCGACGCGGCGCAACGCGAGCCCGGGGCAGGTGCTGGAGCTGCTGCTGAGCGTGGCGGGGACGGTGCAGGACGTGCTGGGCGGTTCGAGCGAGGACGCGATCCGCCGCAACCTGTTCATGGTCTACGAGGTTCTGGACGAGCTGCTCGACGGCGGCGTCCCGCGCTCGTCCTCCGCCGAGCGGCTTCGGCGCGTCGTGCGCGCCGCGCCCGCGCGCGGGCCCGCGCTGCCCGGCGTCGCCGGCGCCGCCGCGGCCCTGGCGCGCGCGCGCGGCGACGCGGCCGCGGGCGCCGTGGCGCGCGGGGAGGCCGGCGGCGGCGGCGCGGGCGGCGGCGCGGCGGGCGGCGGCCTGGGCGGCGAGCCCGGCGGCGTCGGCGGCGCGGGCGCGCTGTCGCGCTTCCCGGGCGCCCCGCCCGAGGTGTTCAAATCGGTGCTCGACGTGGCGCGGACCGGGGCGCGCGAGGAGATCTTCGTCGACGTCGTGGAGCGCCTCTCGGTGGTCTTTGACGCGTCGGGCGCCGTGCGCAGCTCTGGCATCGCGGGACGCGTCCAGGTCCAGAGCTACCTCCCAGGCGCCCCCGAGATCACCCTCGGCTTTTGCGACGCCCTCGAGCTCTCGCGAGACGCCATCTCCGCCCGAGGCAGCGCCAGGCAGACCGCCGCGGCAGCGGCAGCCACCGCGACGGCCCTCGCCCACGCCAACCGCCGCACGAGCGCGGTCGCACCGGACGACCCCGTGGTGCTGGACAGCTGGGCCGTGCACGAGGCCGCAGACGGAGCCGCGCTCGCCGCCGGCGAACGCACGCTCACGCTGCGCCCGCCCGAGGGCCACTTTGTGCTCCTCTCCTACACCTCCTCGCGACCCTTCCGCCCCCCGATCGCGCTCACCGCCCGCGTCGAGGACGACGCCTACTCGGCGGACCGCCTGCTGCTCCGCATCCGCCTCGTCGCCAACTTTCCGCCCACCCAGACCGCCACCGCAGTCGCGGTCTCCGTGCCGCTGCCCAGAGGGGTCGCCAGGGCAACCGCCTCGTGCACCATCCTGCAAGACCCCCCCGCAGGAGGAGGGGGCGTCCCCAAGGCCGCCTTTGGCTTTGGCCCGCGCCGAAACGCAGGCGCGAGCTCGTTCGCGTCCCCGAGCGCGCACGCGACCTCGGCATCGCGCCTCTCGCTCTTCGCCTCGGGCCGGCGCCGCGCCGCCGCGCCGCCGCCGGCCTGCGAGGGCGAGTGGAGCGAGGCCGCGCGCGCCGTGCGCTGGACGCTCCGCGACGTGGCGGGAGGGACGCAGGTCGAGCTCGTGGCCAAGCTGGACGTCGCGCCAGACTCGGCGGCGGCCGTGCGACGCACCTACGGCCCGGTCGCCGTCCAGTTTGCCCTCCCGGGCAAACCTTCGCCCTCGGGCCTCGACGTCAAGTACCTCCGCATCGCGGGACCCGCGGGAGCGCACGCGAGCAGGTGGTTCCGAGTCGTCACGGCAGCAGACGCCTACCTCCTCAGACCAAACGCACTCTGAGCGCGGAACGGAACGAGAAGGGCGCACGAGAAGAAGAGAAAAAAAAAAACGGACCAGAGCGCACCCTCCCCGCAGCCCTCCCTCCCAGCCCTCGCCATGGCCCCGTCCCGAGCTAGAGCCCTCCCTCCCGGCCCTCGCCATGGCCCCTCTTCCTCTTCGTGCTCGCCCTCGCTTCCCCCGTCGCCGCGCTCTCTCTTTCTCTCCAGCCTCAATTTCCCCCGCACCCCGCCGCCCTGTCCTCTCCTCCTCTCCTCCCTCCTCTCTCCTCCCGGGCGCGCGTGTAATCTCATCGTGTTCTCGGCTCAGGGTTCCCGCAGCGGGTGCGGGACGGAAGCGTAAAAACGCCCGCCAAATGCCCGCAAAAAGACGCCCCTCGGCGTGGCTCACGAGAGGGAGGAGGACCGAGAGGGCGACGCACCGGGCAAAGGCAAGGGGGCGCGGCGGGTGCGCCAAAAGAGGCGGCGAACGTGAGAGCGAGAGAAAACGAGGAAGGGGCAAAGTGGGTCGGAGGCGAGCGGGGGAAACGAAAACGAGGAGCGGCTCTCTTGCAGGCGCGGACGCGCGAGTGGCGGTGGGAAGGGAGCGCCAGAGCTCCCCGCGCCGAGTGCAGGGCGCAGAAAGGGCGCGGGGCGTGGCGCTGGGCGCGGCGCAAACTTGAGACGCGGCGCAACCCCCCGGAGACGGCACGGCGCGAGGTTGCCGGCGCGCGCAGAGGGGCGCAAAGGAAGGCGAGAAGCCTAGGCGGTCGCCTCGGCCTTGGGCGCCTCGGCCTTGGCCTTGGGTGCCGGCTCGCCCTCGGCCTTGTGCGCCTCGGCCTCTTTCTTTTCCGCCTGCTGCTCCTTTTCCTCTGCGTCGTCGAGGATGGCCTCGACGTGCTCGGGGTGCTTCGAGAGGCAGCCCTGGAAGAGCGTAAAGTGCTCGATGCAGTCCATGCCCTTCTCCTCGTGCGTCGACTTGACGTAGCACCGGAACGCGCCCTTGAACGACTCGCCGCACGGGCCGTCGCGCAGGTCCGCTGCGAAGGGAAACGGAGCGAAACGCGTCGACGAAAGGCCGGCGACGCGCCGCCGCCACGCGCACGCATGACGCCGACCACGCCCAACCTCCCCCGGCCTCTCCCGGCCTCTCCCGGCCTCTTGCTCCCAATCGCTTCCCACGCCCTCCTCCCCCCTTCCCTCCCCCTCTTCTTCTGGACGCACCGACGCAGGGGCACGTCAGGGCCTCATCGATGCGCTTGTCGATGTCCTCCTCCGAGGCGCCGTTGAGCACCTCGTCCGTGAGCTTGCCAAACGTCGACATGGCGAACGGCTGCGGCGATGCGCGCGAAAGGGAGGACGCACAAAGGGCCGCGGCGGGCCGCGCTCGCGACAGGGGCGCGCGCGCCCCTCGAGGCGGCGCGGCCACGGGCGGCGCGCGCGGGAGCCGCCGCGGCGCACGGGCGCGGAACGCGGCCAGGAAGAGGCGCGGCGCGACGGCGTCTGCGGATCCGGCCGCGATCGAAACCGCGTGGGAAACGAAGCGTAGAGGCGGGTCTGGCGAGGGAGGTGGTGGGGGGCGAGAGTCCCTCGGACGCGTGCGGGGGGGGGGGGGGAACGGAGGGGGGGGCTTGCGGCCGATCGCGGGGCCGCCGCGCGGCGCCGCGCGGCGGACGCGTCTCGGAGGACGTTCGCGCTCGGCGATGCGAATCGTGCGCCATTTTCTCGCGTCTCTCGGCGTCAAATGCGCGCTTACACGCGTCTCTTCGCGGCGCTGCCGCGGTCGCGCGCGCGTGGTTCCGTGGTCACACCGTGGCCCCCCTCCCTCTCGCCCCTGCGTTCGTTTCTCGTTTCCGGCGCGATTACTTGACGCCTGCGCCTCGCTTGCCCTGTTCGAGGTAGGGCACCCATCTGACCCTGGAGGGGTCGATGGCGAGGGGTCTTCGTCCCGCGAGCGTGCGGAGGTGCTCCTCGAGGGCTCTTGGGGTGACGCTGACGATGTGGTCTCCCTTCCAGTACTTGACGAGTCCGAGGGACTCGAGCGTTTTGACGGCGTCTTCTGGTCGGATGGCGGTTGCATCGGCGATGTCTTGGAGACTTGCTGCCGATCTGCGTCTGTCTCGGAGAAAGGTGAGGATTTCCTGGCACCAGTAGGCTCTGTAGGAGACTGCTCCGAGGTCGGAGAGCGGGCGTTCCGGGGAGCCGACGCGCCCCTCGAGCTTGGAGAGGTGGTAGGAGAAGGCGATGAGGAAGCGTCCGTATCCTCTTCGCTGCCACGGCGGGAGCGTGAGGATGCAGGCGAGGTTGTTTCCCTCCGGGGATCGTTTTTCCTTGCTGAAGTAGCCGACGGCGTGGCACCCCGCGGCGTCGCGCTCGCAGAGCACGTAGAAGAGGAAGGGGTCGACGTCGTAGTAGAGCGTCTTGTGGTCGAGGAAGAGCTTGGAGAGGAGGCAGAGGTTTTGGCAGTAGACCTTGTTCTTCGCTCCGTCGACCTCGAAGACCGAGAGGGGCGGGTCGGTGGCGCCCGGGCCGAGGGGCGGCGAGCGGTAGACCTCGTCGCCGGGGGGCGCGCGACGCTCGAGGCGCGCCGCGTGCCGCAGCAGCGACGAGCGCTTGCGAAAGTACTTGAACGTGTGCTCGCAGACGTACAGCACGTCGCACGAGCCGTACGGCTCGGGGTACGGGCTGTAGTACCACGCGTCCAGCGCGTACCGCCCCAGCTCGACCGACTGCACGTTGCGCACCCGCGTGCGCTCGGCGTGCGCCGCCTCCGCCCGACGCTCCAGCGGAGGCAGCTCGCTCGGCGGAGGCGGCACGTGGTGTGTCTCCGCGTACTGGCGCTTCTGGCGACGCGTCAGCTTGCCCACCTCCGTCCCGGGAACCGAGGGAACGCCGGACGCCAAGGGGACGGGCAGGTACGCCCCAGAGCCCAGCGAGGGAGGAGGGAGCGACAGACGAGACACCGGGGCCCACTCGTCCAAACGCTTGTCGACTGCAAGGGGGAGAGGAGGAGGACGCGAGAGGGTAAGCGGCGAACGAAGGGCAGAGGGAGCAGCGAGAGGGTAAGCGGCGAACGAAGGGCAGAGGGAGCAGCGAGAGGGTAAGCGGCGAACGAAGGGCAGAGGGAGCAGCGAGAGGGTAAGCGGCGAACGAAGGGCAGAGGGAGCAGCGAGAGGGTAAGCGGCGAACGAAGGGCAGAGGGAGCAGCAAAGGGAAAGGGCAAGCAGAAAGCACGGCGGGGAGCGAGGAAAAAAGGGCCAGCAGAGAGCACGGCGGGGAGCGAGGAAAAAAGGGCCAGCAGAGAGCACGGCGAGGAGCGAGGAAAAAAGGGCCAGCAGAGAGCACGGCGAGGAGCGAGGAAAAAAGGGGCGGCAACGAGCGGGGGAAAAGCTCGGCCGAGGGAGAAAAAGCGCAGGCCGCTGCGAACGCGCGGCAACACGCACAGTCATTGTAGTGGACGTAGTAGCTGAGGGAGCCGTCGCGGTTGGTGCGGCGCTCGATGATCTCGGCCAGGTCTGCGGGGAAATGGGGGAGGGGGACGGGAATGAGGGGGAGGGGGAGCCGCGGGGGAGGGGGACGGGGTCCGGGGAAGAGGCGCAGCAGCCCATGTCAGGAAGAGGGAGGACCGAAGAGGGAGGGCTGGAGGGGGGCGTCCGAGCGGGGAAATTCCGCCCCTCCACCTCCCTTCCCCACTTCCCTTCCCTCCTCGCCCCCCCCCTCGCGGCCCTTCGCAGCCGGGGCCCGCCGCTTCCCGCCTCTTCTCCCCTCTCCCTCCTCTCCCGCCCTCTCCCCCTCCGCTCTCGCTCCTCTCTCCCTCCGCTCTCCTTCCCATCCCTCTCGCCGCCGCGGCCTGTCCGACGCACGGTACTGCTGGTCGAACGAGGCCTGACAGGAGACGCGTGCGCCGACCTCGAAGACCTGCGCGGGGGAGGAGGGGGGCGGCGAGCGGCGTCGGGCCCAGTCGGTGCGCGCGCGCGGGTGCGTTTCGGCCGCGCCGCGCGGCGGAAGGCCCGCGAAGCGCACCGGCGCGCTGGGGCCAGCCTCGGCGCCAGAGCCCTCTCGGGCGTCCACCATCGTGCGACGCGACCGGCACCGGAGTGCAGCGTCGACTGCGCGGCACGGAGGAAGGCGCTCGGACGCTCTCGAGCGCCCGCGCGCGAGCGCCCTGCGCCCGGGCGCGGGCGCGCGCAGGCGAGGCGGGCAGTGGCGGGCAAAAAGGCGGGTGGATCGCGACGCCCGGAAGGGGAGCGGGCAAGGGGCGGGAGAAAGGGGAGGCGGAAGGGAGAGGGGCGGCAGAACGTGCGAGGCGGAAGGGAGAGGGGCGGCAGAACGTGCGAGGCAGGCACGCGCGCGCTGTCGTCGGTGCGCGACGGCGCGCATCGACGCGCATACCGCGCGTATCGACCGCCTCAGGACTCCGCAACGCGACTCCCGGCGTCCCAGCCCGCGCGCTCGGCCTCCGTCGCCGAGAAGAACGCACGCAAATCCGCTAGAGCTCGATCTGCACCTCGATCACGCTTCGGTTCGCGCGCTCGACCTGCCCTCCCGATCTCGTAACGACCTCATTTCAGCACTATGGAGAACGAATCAAAGTCGACCGGGCCGCGGGCGCGCCGCGCACGCCAAAGCCGCCCGCCAAGGGCCGCCAAGGCTCACCTGCGCGGCGGGCCCGGCGAGGCATCCGGAGCTGGGAACCGGGCAACGGCGCGCAGAGGGCTCGGCGCGAGCGGATGCGCCGTCGGCCAATTTTGGACCGGACCGGAAAGGGGAGGGCAGGAAAGGGAGGGGGAGGGGCGAGGCCGAGGTTGGAAGGGCCGAGGGCGGAAGCGGGATCGAGGAGAGACTAATTGCAGAGCCATGGGGGGGGGGGGAGGAGGGGAGGTGTCGAAAAGCGCAAGGGGGGTTGGGAGGGGGATCGGATGGCGAAGGGAAAGGAGCCGGCGACGGGGGCGACGCGAGAGGGTAGAAAATCCGAGGAGCGAAACGAGGACGCGCGCGACGAGAGTCGAGGGACAAGGGCGGAACGAAAGCAGGAAGAACAGGTGACAGGAGGGAGGGAGGATGGAATTGGGGTTTGGGAGGAGGAGAAGGGCGAAACGGGGAGATTTGGGAGAGGGAGTGGAACGATGGCGTCCTCGTCTCTGGAGCAGAGAGGATCGGGGATTCGACGGCCTTGTGCTCGCGCGCGCAAGGAGGGGAGGGGGAGGGGGAGGGGAGGGAAAAGCGAGGGTGGGAGGAAGGGAGGGGTGCAGCGCGCAAGCGCGAAAAGCGGAACAGTGTTGGGCTGTGAGGGGCGCAGCGCGGGGCCCTGGGGCGCGCGCGCGAAGGGTAGGCGGAGGAAATGAACGAGAAAGGGAGAAGCAGAGGGGGGCGCGACGAAACGAGTGGGGGTCGCAGGTCGCGGATCGCGCAGGAGCGCAAGAGCGCCGACCAAAGGAAGGTGCCAAGGGAAAGCGAGCGGAGCCACCGACGGCGATGAGACCATGCCGAGGAGACGAGCGCTGGTTTGCGACCGGCGGCAGCAGTCGCCCGGGAAAAGAGCGCGACCGACGGCGGCAGTCGCCCGGGAAAAGAGCGCGACCGACGGCGGCAGTCGCCTGGGAAAAGAGCGCGACCGACGGCGGCAGTCGCCAGGGAAAAGAGCGCGACCGACGGCGGCAGTCGCCAGGGAAAAGAGCGCGGCCGACGGCGGCAGTCGCCAGGGAAAAGAGCGCGGCCGACGGCGGCAGTCGCCAGGGAAAAGAGCACGGTAATCGGTGGAACGGGGCGATAGGACAAAGGTAGAGTTGAAAAGCGAGGGGAGAGGAGGGCGGAAAGGGGCTCGGACGAAGCGGCGGCGAGGTCAGAGAATCACGGCAAAAAGGAGAACGAAAGGGCCGTCGAGGAACGGAAGGAGAGGAGAGCGAGGGAGACGGAAAGGTGGGGGGAAGGGGGGAGGGGGGAGAGGGGGTATGCAGAGTGGAGCAGAAAATGGGGGGGGGGGGGGTCGCAGGGTCGGTCGCAAGCGTAGGGCGAGCGCGAGGGCGCGGACGTGGCGGGCGTGAAAAGTCTCTCGAGCGCGCGTCGCAGCGATCGGGAGCTTCTTTCGCCTCTCCCCTCCTCCCCTTTCGCCTCCCTCTCAGGGCGTGTGCATGTCCCCCTCGGCCGTCTCCGCCCGACGTTCGCCCTTGTACTTGGTTTCGCCGTTGAGCCCTCTGGGCGTGATGGGCATGGCCAGCTCGACGCCCGCGTCCTCGATCTCAGCTCCTGCGCGCGCCGTGCCAGCGTGCCCCGCGCGCGCGCCGCCCACTCCCTGCGGGCTGCCCCCTCGGGCCGGCGAGGGCGAGGGGCGGCGGTCCCGGCCGTGTGGCTCCTTCTTCTCGCGCGCGGGAGATCGCGAGCGGGAGGGGGCGTCCGAGTCCACCACCGGAAGCGCCACCCACGAGTCCGACGGCGACACCGAGTCGGACGCTGCAAAGGACGGGAAAGGGAATGTGGGGGAAAGGGGGGGGGGGGCGATGAGTGCGGGGCGAGGGATGCGCAAGGGAGGGACGAGGAGGAGAAGAGGGGAGGGGAAAGTCGGGAGGGGGCGGGGGACGTCCAGCGGCGGCCGCACAGAGTGGCGTGGACGCTCACGATCCACCACGCTTGTTGCGCGCACTCCTCGCCAGCAGATTCCTCTCCCCAATCCCCCCCCCCCCCCCTCCACTCAAAGCATCACCCGATGACAAGCTCGGGGGGGAGGGGGGGGCACGCATGTGCCTCCCATCGCCGACCCTCCGCCCTCCTCTCCCCACCCGATCCCCTCGCTCCGCTCCTCCCTCTCTCTCGTTCTCTCCCTGCGCTCTCCTCGCCCTCCCGCTGCGTGTTCGATTGCTTTCCCGCCGAAACGTTCCGCGAAGCGCCCGAGGGCGGGAAACGCCCAAAGGAGGGAAACAAAGGAAACGGCGGGAGGGCGCGGGACGCGGAGAGGAGGACGAGGGAAACAGAGGGCAAGCGGTGGGGAAGGAGAGATGCGAGACGAGGAGGGGTGGAGGCGAAAGGGAGAACGGCGTGCGAAGGGGGAGGGGCGCAAGGGGCGCGGGAGGTCGAAGGGAAGGAGAGTCGAGGAGGGAGGGTCGTCAAGAGGGCGTGAAAAAGGCGGAAAAGAGGTGCCGATGCGAGTTGTCGCGGAGATGCGATACCTCGACGGGGAACCGGGGACGTGGAAAAAAGAGCGCGCCCCGAAGCAACCGCCACGAACGTCCGGGGGGTGCGGGGCGCGAATGTGAACGTGGGGTGCGGGGTGCCAGGTGCGAATGGCAGCGACAGTGTTAGTCCGGATGCACGCGCGAACGCACGCGTCCTCGCAAGGCCGTCAGCGGAAGGGGGAGACGACCGTTCCAATCCCACTCGCTCACGCTTTTCCGGACTCGCCAATCCGCCTTCGCTCTCCGATCCTCTCTCCGATCCGCCTCCCCTCTCCGATCCTCCCTCTCCCACCTGCCCCCCCCCCCCCGCTTCCTTCCTTCCTATTCCTTTCAGTGTGCCTTACGTTTTGCCTTGGATTTGGAGTAGGAGGAGACTGCGATTCCTCCGAAGACGAAGAGCACGGCGATCCACTGCTGCGGGAGGAGGGCGGTTCCGTTCCAGAGCGCCGAGAGGAGGATGTTGAAAAACTTGCGCGTGGTGGTGACGATGGTGTTGGTGAGCGAGCCGAACCGCTTGATGGCGTAGAAGATGAACAGCTGTCCGACGGCGCCGCAGACGCAGAAGAGCGCGACGTCGCGGGCGGCCTCGGGGTGCTTGGCGCAGAAGCGCAGCAGGTCGGGCCCCGCGGACGAGAGCACGAAGAGCGCGGGCAGGTAGAAGAGGCCGCACCAAAAGTTCATCCAGGCCATCATGTGCAGCGGCGAGCCGCCGGGGTGCTTGCGGTGGATCTCGTCCTGCGCCGCGTTCGTGTACCCGTCCAGGATCAGGTTGGCCAGGCACAGCGAGTACCCCAGCGGAGCGTTGGGCGACGCCAGGCGGGACTTGGCCTTGGACGAGGAACGCAGCGCGAACAGCGACACCCCCGCCGACACCGCCGCGCAGCACGCGTACTCGAGCGCGGGGTACCGCTTGCCGTGCAGCACCGTGCCAACCAGCATCACGGGAATCATCTTGCTCGACTTGGCAAGCACCTGCGCAGGGTACGAGATGTACCGAAGCGCCTGCAGACCGCACGCCGGGCCGATGCTGTTGCTCACCGCAGGACGCCAGTACGCAAGCACGGGGGGAGGGGGAGCAGCGCCGGGACCGCGAACCGCACCGCCCAGCGACGCCGGAGCCACGCGGAGAAGCGACAGAGCCCACACGAAACACGCCCAACTCTGCAACGCCGTCAGCGCAGGAAGATGGTCGAAACGCTCTTTCTCCACGCCAAACCGCTTCGTGCTCAACGTCTCTTGAACCACGCCCTGCGTCAAATACGCGCCGTAAATTCCAAACACACACACCAACAAGGCAACCACGCCCCCAAAACGACCCGAACGCCCAGACGACGCAGGCGACGAAACGCCCGTCATGGCCACCAGCCCGGAGGGCGGAAGGGGAAGGGGGGGAGAGCCCGCTCGACAGACGACCGGAGCGCCGCGCGCCGCAATCCCCCCACCGCGACCGATCCAGGCGCAGACGCACGCGCGCGAAACCGGCGCAACTGCGGAGCCAGCCGAGGGACCGAGCGACGCGAGAGGCGGCGATCGCGCCGAGGCGCGCAAGCCGGGCGCACTCCACCCGCGCGCGCCGGGGCGGGAGGGCGGGAGTCGAAAGGGGGAGGGAGGGGGGGGGGGGGGGGGAGGGCCAAGAAGGGGAGGGGAAGCGGTGGCCAGGGGAGATCGGAGAGACCGAGGACGAACTCGGGCCCCGAGTCGCCGAACCGAGCCGCCATCGCACCCTCGCCGGCCTCCCCCTCCCTCCCAACCCCTCGGCTTTCCCCTCCCGTCCCTCCTCCCCCTCTTTTCCCGTCCCGTCCCTCCTCCTCTCCCCCTTCCTTTCCCTCCTTCCCGCGCTCCTTTCCCCCCGCTTCCGCTTCTCCCACGTTCTCTCACCGGCCCATCTCCCGCGTTCCGCCCCGTGCTCCCGCGCAGGCGGCCGACCCGTCGCCCGTCGGCCGCGGCGCCTTGAGGGGGAGGGGGCCGCTCGGGATAGCAAAAGAGACGCCCCGCGCGTCTCATCTGCACCCGTCCGTCTCCATTCAGCGATGACCTCTGCCGCCGATGGATCCGGGGTCCCGGCGCCTCCCGCGGCGCCCCCCGCCGAGCGCCAGCGATTGATTCTGACCCCGCGCGATCCCTCCGCCGCGCACCCCAATTCGACCAAGCTCGCCGAGTTTGCCAAGGTAAGGGCCTTTCTGGAGCGGATCAGCGATGGGGATGCGCTCCGGGACCCGCCGCGGACCGAGGGGGCGACGCGGAGGGTGGGGGGGGGGGTCGGGAAAGGGCGGGGACGCGGAGAGGGCAGAGAGCGGAGGAAACTCGAGGCGGCGCGCGCGTCGGAGAGACGAGCGGGGCGCGGATGCGTGCGCAGCTCGCGACGCGGGTCGAGCACCCGTCTCTTTTCGCGACGCCGCGTTTCTTTTCTTCTTGCGACGCCGCTTTCCGCGCCCCGCTCCCCTCCGTCCCTTCGTGTCGTTGCTGACATCACCCCCGTTTCCTTTCCCCCCTCCCCCTTCCCTCCCTTTCGCAGCGGAGCTCGATCTTCGGCGCGGCACGTCCGCGCGAAGCCATCCTGGCGTCTCGCGAGGGCAAGACGGAGGCCGAGGTCGTGCGCGAGGAGGCCCGCGCCGCCTACCGGTTCAACTTTTCGCTCTCGCCCGAGCAGGAGGCGGAGCGCGAGGCAGCCACGACGGCGATGCAGGAGGCCGAGGCGGCCGCCGCGGCGCTTCCGGCCGACTCGCCCGAGCGCGTCGAGGCCGAGGCCAAGGCCGAGGCCGCGCGGAAGGCGCTGGGTGAGCTCGAGGAGGGCTTTGCGCGCGCCGCCGCCGCGGCCAGGGCCGAGGCGCGCAGCGCGCAGGTCGGCGCCCAGGCCGGCGGACCCAGCATCGGCGGCCCCCCGCCCAGCAGCCGCGCCTGGGGCGACCGCGAGTGGGAGGACCGCGGTGCGCTCGGCGGCAGGAACGGCGAGCGCGCCGACAGCGGCGCCGCCGCCGACCCGGACCGATCCAACGCCTCCTCGTGGGGCTCGGCCAGGGGGGCCGGCGGCGGCGGCGAGCGCGGCTCTGGCGAGCGCGGCCAGTCCTGGGGCGCCTCGGGAGGCGGCTTTGCCTCGCGCTACGAGGAGCCGCGCGGCTCGCGCCGCTCCGAGGGCCAGGCGCGCGGCGGCGAGGGCGGCTCGTCGCGGGGCGGCGAGGGCCAGGCGCGCGGCCCGCGCTCGGCCGAGGGCGGCTCGGCCCGCGGTGGGCGCTCCTCCGAGGGCGGCTCGACCCGCGGCGGCCGCGGCGGCCGCGGCGGCCGGGGCGACGACGACGAAGGCTACGGCTCGGGACGTCGCGACAACGACTTTGGATCCTTTGGCGACTCGCTCGCTTCGGCGGGTACGCACCTCGGCATCGGGGGGGAGATCGAGTTTGATCCCTCGTCCATCGGAGGCGGCCGCTACTGAGGAGCCCTGGATGTGATGAGGACGACTCGGACGACGCTGCTGTCGTCCCCGCGCGACTCCGGGGACGACGACAGGGGGAAAGGCGAAGGCGCGAGGGGGGGGAGTGTGCGAAGGGGCGACGGGTGGCAGGGGCATGGCGGAGGGACCCGATCGGTGCTCCGTCGACGCGCCCTTCCCCTCCGCATCTCCTCGACCGTGGTCGCCCATTCCGGCTTCCACTCCTCGTCTCTCCCCTCCCTGGGTCTCTTCCTCCCTCTCTCTCCTTCTCCTTCTCTCCGCGAGTCTCCCGACGACGTGTACACGCGCTCTGAAAACGACAACGACGATGACGACTTCGAGAACGGACAGAAAAAAAAGCTGACGCGACGAGGCGAGAGGCTCGCTGCTGCGAGAGCCGGATGGCCGCCCCGGCGCGGCTCGCGCGGCGCACCTTTCCCCCCGTCACCTCGCGCTGCGCTTCGTGCCCCTCCTCCTTTCCCGTCTTCCGCATTCACTGACTTTTGCAAAGCGACACGTGACGCCCGAATGGCGGGCCGCCGAGCGAGCGCGGAGCGGGCTGCGAGAGAGCGAGAGAGGGTGGAGAAGGGGACGGAGGAGAGAGGCGCGGGTCGGGGCGGACGGGCGTTTTCGGCGCATCGCCTCCCCAACGCCCCCCGAGCGACGGCCTCCGGCCTAGCTGGTGGCGTTGAAGTACGGGGGGAAGACGGGGAAGATGGGCGAGTCGAGAAAGTGGATGACCGAGTTGCCCGCCCAGACGTTGCTCTCGATGATCTCGCCGCTCTGCCCGGTCGGCGAGCGGACGACAAAGGGAAGCGAGGGGCGCTCCTGGGTGACCGTGATGACCTGGCCGCTGTACGTCTCCAGAGGGCCGTCGGTCAGGTAGCGCGTCGTGTAGGTGCCGTTGACGGCGTAAAACCCGCTGCACGTGGCGAAGAACGCCGCGGCGTCGGACGAGGTCGCCAGCGAGCGGATGACCCCGGCGTCGGAACCGTTGTAGTGCTCCGAGGCGTCCGCTTTGGAGGCAAAGTAGGGCGTTTTCGCCTCCAAAGAGTCGATCGGCACGCCGTATGGGTTGGCGATCTGGTAGAGCGCGGCGAACCGGCTCGCGCCGTACTGCACGAACGTCCAAAAGGGCGTCGCGTCGTCCGCGGCCGCTGCGGCGTCGCGCGGGGAGGGGGGGAGGGGAGGGAGGGTGAGCGGGGTCTGGGCCGCTCTTGCAGGCGAGGAGAGCGCCACGCAAGGTTCGTGCGCAAATGCGTTGTTCTCTGCATGCTCATCCAAAGGGAAAGAACGGCGACCGCAGGGCGGGCGCAGGATCGGGGACACGCCGTTCCGAGCGCGCCTCGCACCCTCGCCTGGCCGGGGTCACGGGACGCGACGCCCCGCGCGCGCGCGCGGGGCGCGCGCGCGCGCTGGAGACTGCCGCAGGACCGCGCAACCTCCACGGAGAGTCCCAGCGAATTTCGGTGCGGCTCACAACGCCGACGTCGCGCGATGGCGGCTGCAGCGGCGGGGCGGACGGCACTTTGCGCGTGGACGGGCGCGCGATCGCGTTTCAGCGCTGTCGCGCGACGGCCCCGCGCGTCCGCGGATCGCCAGACAGAGATCGCTGGGCATCCGCGAGGAGCCGCAATGCCGGCGTTCGCGATGTCCGAAATTCGTGCAGACCCCAGCGCCGGTTGGGTGGCGATTGGAAACTCTCCCCGCAGCCGCAACCCGCTTTCGCTCCGAGCGCGGCAGGCGCCTCGCGCACCAAACGGGAGGGCGAGCAGCGCGAAGAACGCCGCGACGACGCGCTTGGGCGCCATCGAGCGAGCGAGCGGAGAATCAATGCGAACGCAAATGCGTCGATCGAGACGGAGCGTTCGTGCGGCCGGGAGATCCGCCGCGTTTTCATCCTGCCCCCGAGCCGAGCCTCGCGCCCGGCTCGCGCCCGGCGCGCGTCGACGACGCTTCTCCGGGGAGCCGCAGCAGCGCGCTACCCGCTCAGCGAGACGGCATCGCGAACGACGCGTGACAAAGCTCGAACGCTCTCCCCGCGGCGCGCGGGGAGGTTAGGGGGGGAGGGCAAGGGCGCAGCGTCAGCGTCAGCGGGCCGCCGGAGCTTCGGACCGCGGGGCCGGAACGCGGACGCTTCTGCGCGTCGTGCGGTGTTCGGCGCGGCGGCGGTTTGGGGGCAGACCTTGCGGGCGGCCGTGAAGCGCCGGCTGCGCGCGCGCGCTCGTCTCGCGAGCAGCTGCGACGCTTTCCGGCCAGCAGGGGGAACGCGGGGTGGAAGGCGCTCTGGGCACGACCTCCATTGCTGTGGACGTTTACTCTCCCACCCACCCTCGGGGTTCGCTAGAGTTACAACGCGGTGGGGTCGAGCCGGCGACCCGTGAGAATGGCGGGCCGCATGGGAGAAGGAAGGAGCGACGTCGACGAAGACGCCGGGAGCGCGTCGGGCGCGTCGCCGGCAGAGGGAGCGGGGGGCGCGTCTCGGGTGCAAAGGGTGCAAAGGGCGAGCGCGCCAACGTGGGACGAAAGGGACGGGAAAGCGAGGGGCGGAGCCGCCGAGGCGGGCGCGCGACCGGGGGCGCAGCGGGGCTAGGGGCGGGGAGTGGGCGGTGGAGGCGGAAAGGGGGCGAGCGCTAAAAAGGGCGCGGCGTTCGGCGCGGGGCGGCGGAGCGCGACGACGGGGGCGCGTCGGACGCGCCCGCGGAAGGCGCCTCTGCGGGCGCCGTACGGTTTCCGCGACGCTCACGCGAAGACGCGGTCTGGGAAGAGCGCGGGGGCGACGAGCGTCCAGAGGTAGAGCAGCGCGGCGGTGCAGGCGGTGCCGACCTTGACGTACACGGAGACCCAGCCGACGTCGATGACGTCGCGCTGCGTGATGCCCGAGCCCCAGCCGGTCATGAGCATGCCCATGTAGGCCGAGGCGAGCGCGAAGACGAGGTAGAACTGCGCGTACGAGTAGCCGACGGGCTGCGGGACGGCCGCGTCGCCGGCCTCGGCGCCCATGGCCACGTGCGCACGGCCCTCGACGGCGCGCGAGGCCTCGACGTCCTCGGGCGGCAGCGTGCGCGCGCCCATGATCGTCGAGGTCGCGTACGACGACGGCGCCGGCGGGGCGGCGGCCCGACCCGCGACCATGGGGGCAGAGTCCTTGGCACCCGCCTCGGCGTCGACCTGGGCGTCGGCCTCGGCGTTGGGCCGACCGGCCAGGCCGGTGGGCACGGGCGGGAGCTCGGGGAGCGCCTGGTAGCCGAACGCGGGCTCGGGCGTCGGGCGCGAAAAGCTGGGCGCGCGCAGGAGCCGACCCGTCCCTGCGACGGCGGACGCGTTCCCCTCGGTGCCAAAGTCGAACGTCGAGCCGTTGGAGCCCGCTCGGAAGGCGGACCAGACGACCGAGAGGAGGGTGGCGGCCATGCCGGCGGCGAGCGAGGTGCCCGAGGCGGCCGAGAGGCGGTGGCCGAGCAGGTTGCACTCCTCGTCGCGGGGCTCGGAGAGCATGGCCGAGTAGGACAGGTAGGCGACGTAGAGCGAGACGGCCGAGGCCGGGAAGAGCGACCCCGCGGCGACCTTTGGGTGCAGCGAGGCGAGCGAGACGGCGATGGCCAGCGCGGCGGCCAGCACGAGCACTGTGGCGTTGGTGCCGCAGTCGGACCAGCTGGGCACGAACCAGTGCGCCGAGAGCGCGAGCACCGCCACCACGCCGCCGTAGCAGCCGAGCGTCGCGGCCAGAAGCCCGTAGAGCCACCGCTCGTCGTCCTCGCCCGCGTCCACCCACGCGTCGTTCCACGCGTGCGTCGCGTCGACGAGGATGACCATCTGCAGCAGCAGGAAGAGCGGGGACACCACGCGCGCGACCCACGAGTAGGCCACGATCGCGCCGTTTGGCAGGAAGAACGGCAGGACCATCGCCAGCAGCCACAGGCCGAGCTTGAACGACGCAGGGCCGTGGTGCAGGCGCGTGTCGCGCGGGTCGTCGCGAGACTTGACGCCCACCATGATTGCGGAGAGCGCCGAGAAGAGCACAAAGTTGCCCAGGGAGACGCGGTAGACGGCCTGCGCGCCAAACCACGCGTCGGGAGGCAGCGACGAGAACGAGTGCATGATCCCTGCGGAAGGGAAAAGAAGGCGGGGAGGGGGGGGGGGGGGGGGGG
>PGFX01003837.1:0-11481 GCA_003612995.1 Prototheca bovis | reverse complement strand
CGCCCCCCCTCCCCCCCCTCCACCCCTCCCCCCCCCTCCCCGCCCCCCCTCCCCCCCTCCGCCTCCTGCGCGCCTTTGCGGACAATATCGTGTCGCCGCGACGGTTTCTTTCGTCCGAGTGGGCCCCTCATTTCCGCATCCGCTTTCCGACGCCCCGCATCCGCCGCACCTCGCGGCCGATCGGGGGAACAAACAAACAAAAGGGTCGGGGACGACGGTCCCCGCGCGCCCCGCGCGTCGATCGCCCGCGCTCGCCGGTCGAGAGCAAAGGCGCGGGTGGACCCGCCCAGGCGCCGAGCCGGTCTCCGGTCTGTGCAGGGCGAAAAGGCTTCGCCGCGACGCGAGAGAACCCGGGGGGCGGGGGGGGAAGCTGCACCGCGCACGCTAGGCTAGGTCCCGAGCGAGCCTCCCGCGCGCCCGGGCGCGAGAGAGCGCGTCGCGGGCGCGCGGCAAGTCCCGCCTCTCCCTCCGCGCGGCGAGCGGGCGCGCCCGCGCCCGCTCGCCGCGCCGCCTCGGGCGGGCAATCTCGACCGCGCCTCCTCTTTGCCCGTTTGGCGGATCGGACGTTTCCGTCGAGTCTGCGATCGAGCATCGCGCGGCGGAGCGATGCAGCCGCTCGCCCAGGGCCGGACGTCGCGCGCGCCCGCGGCCGCGCCGCGCCTCGGCGGTGCGCGGGGGGTGGCGGACCGGGACGCGCGCGTCCGCGGGCCGCGGTCGCCACGCGCGCGCCTGCATGCCGCGCCGATGCGCTTTTTTCGACCGTAGGATGGACGGCCTGGAGTCCGCGGAGGAAGAGGGGGGGAAAAGCGGCGGGCCGGCACGGCGTTGGGCGAGCGGGGAGAACGCGGCGGGCCTGCACGTTGTTGGGCGAGCGGGGGGAACGCGGCGGGCCTGCTCGTTGTTGGGCGAGCGGGGGGAACGCGGCGGGTGGGCACGCAGCTCGACGCGTCTCTCTCCGCTTCCATCGTCTTTTCCCCGCCCACGCACCCCCCCACCCACCCCCCCACCCCTGCCCTTTCCGTTTCGCAGCTTCTCGCGGCATGTGCGGTCGCTCCTCCTCCTCCTCCCCGTCGGGGTCTCGCCGCCTCCCCCCCCCGTCCCCTCGGTCTTCGTCGCCGTCGGCGCCTCAGCCTGCGTCGCTGGACTCCTCGCTGAACCCTCTCGTGTCTTCGCTGACTCCTTCGCTGACCGTTGCTGCGGCTGACCGCGCGCGTGGTCTCAAGGAGTCTGGCGTGGACGTCATCCCGCTGGCTGCTGGCGAGCCCGACTTTCCGACGCCGGCGGCGGCGGCCGCCGCGGGGATCCGGGCGATCGAGGAGGGCGACACGCGGTACGGTCCGAACGCTGGGACGTCTGCTTTGCGGTCTGCGATCGCTCGGAAGCTTCGGGAGGAGAACGGTCTGGCGTGGGCTGCCCCCGAGAACGTGGTGGTCTCCAACGGCGCCAAGCAGAGCGTCTGGCAGGCGCTGCTGGCCACGTGCGGTCCTGGGGATGACGTGATCGTTCCGGCGCCGTACTGGACGTCGTACCCGGAGATGGCTCGTCTGACGGGTGCCCGTCCGGTGACGTTTCGCGCGGGCGACGCGTCGAACGGCTACAAGGTGACCCCCGAGCAGCTGCGGGCGGTGCTGGGGGCGCACCCCCGCGCGCGGGCGCTGGTGCTGTGCTCTCCGAGCAACCCGACGGGCAGCGTCTACTCTGCGTCGGAGCTGGGCGCGCTGGCGGCGGTGGTGGCCGAGCACCCTCGCCTGCTGGTCGTGGCCGACGAGATCTACGAGCTCATCCGCTACACGGGCTCTCCCCCCACCTCGTTCGCGGCGCTCCCGGGCATGGCCGGCAGGACGCTCACGGTCAACGGCTTCAGCAAGGCCTTCGCCATGACCGGCTGGCGCCTCGGCTACCTGGCCGCGCCCAAGACCTACGCCCAGGCCGCCAACGCCGTGCAGAGCCAGACGGCCTCGGGACCCAGCACCGTCGCGCAGCGCGCGGGCCTCGCGGCGCTGACCGAGCTCGGCCCGCGCGGCGGCGAAGCCGTGCGCGCCATGGTCGAGGCCTTTGCGCGCCGCAGAGACGTGCTGGCCGCCGCGCTGCGGGCCGTCCCGGGCGTCGCCCTGCCCACGCTGCCGGAGGGAGCCTTCTACCTCTTCCCGGACGTCTCGGCGCTCGTCGGCCCCGGGGCCCGCGGCCGCGTCGCCGACGGCGACGGAGACGACGCCTGGGTCGACGTGCCGGACGCGGCGGCGCTCGTCGACTACCTCCTTCAGGCCGCGCGCGTCGCGGCGGTCCCGGGCGCCGCCTTTGGAGCCCCAGAGTGCGTCCGGTTCTCCTACGCAGCCTCGGACGCAGAGATCGACGACGCAGCCAAGCGGATCGCCCAAGCGCTCGCGCCAGAACGCTACGTCAGACCCTGAAGAGGAAACGGAAAAGGAGGGGGGGAGAGGGGGGGGGGGGGAGGTGTGCGCTCGAACGCGCGTCGCGGGTCCCTCTCGGCCCGCAAAAGGCAGAGAACGCACGTTGCGGGCCGGTATGGGCCCGCAAAAAGCGGGGAACGCGCGTTGCGGATCGATTTGGGCCCGCAAAAAGCGGGGAACGCGCGTTGCGGATCGATTTGGGCCCGCAAAAAGCGGGGAACGCGCGTTGCGGGCCGATATGGGTCCGCGAAAAAACAGAGAGCGCGCACGCGTGTAACGGTCAGAGCCCATACGGGTCGGCAATCCCCCTTCTCGCACCCCTCGATCTCCCGAGTCGCCCCATCCCCCAAGCTGCCCAGAAACGACACGGTCAGCGGCGCTTTGCAGAATGAACGAGAAAGCAAGGGCTCCCCGAGAGCGGGAGAGGGGGAGCGGACGGGTCAGCGAGCGAAACGGCGCACAGAACCAAGCGCCGCAGGCGGAGCGCGAGGCGCGTTGAGAGCGCGAGGCGTGGCGCCGGCGGCGACGAACGACGGGCCAAAGGGGTGGATGGCGAGCGAGCGCGTGAGGAGCGAGCGTCCGGCGCGTTTTTCGCAGAGTGGGGAAAAGAAAACGGAAGAAGGCCAAACGAAAAAAAAAAAACTCAAATCCCCGCTCCCTCCGCGTTCACTCCGAGTCCGAGTCGAGGATGGCGCGACGTCTCCCGCCCCCCCCGCCGCCTCCGGCCCTGGGCTCCTTGGCGGCGGCGAGCCGCCGCTCGGCCTCGCGCTCCTCCTCCTCGGTGCGGTGGTGCGCGGCGTGGGCGCCCCCGTCGTCCTCGCCGTCGTCGGAGCGCGCGCTCGCGCGGCGGCGCCCGCCGCGGGGGCCCTCGTCCTCCTCCTCCTCGGAGACGACAAAGTCGGCGTCCGCCTCCTCCTCCGAGTCCATCTCGTCGCCTTCCTCGAGGTAGGCGAGCGGAAAGGCGCGCGAGCCGCGCCCCGCGCGCGCGCCGCCGTCGCCGTAGGCGTCGTACTGCCCCGCGCCCCACTGCCCGCCCCGGACGGCGGCGCGGCCCGCGCCCGCGGCCCGCGCGGCGGCGCGCGCGAGGCGCTCGGCGATGCGCTCGCGCTCGCGGATGGTGCGCTCCATGTCCGCCTCGCGCTCGCGCTTCTGGCGCGCGGGGTCGGCGGTCGTGACGGTCGTGCGGATGCGCGCGGCGCGCGCGCCGGCGCGGTCCACCTGCGCGGCCAGGCCGCGCTGCGCCCGGGCCGAGAGCGACGTGGGCCGGAACGCCAGCTTGGCCTGCAGCGGCCCCTGCCCCTGGATGAGCGTCGGGAGGTGCGCGAAGAGGTGCGCGGACGGCTCGCGGCGCGCGGACGCGCCCGCGGCCGCCGGAGCAGTCTGCGGCGCCAGGCCCGCAAAGATGCCCGCGGCCGCCGGACCGGCCCCGGCCGCCGAGCCGGCGCCGGCGGCGCGCCCCGCGGCCAGGTCCTCGTTCGCCACCACGACGTCCAACGCCTCGTCGCCGACCAGCAGCTGCACGCTGCCGTCCGACCAGCGCACGAAGCGCGCGTTCGAGGCGCGCGCCCAGCCGCCGCCGGGCAGCGACTCGTAGCGCCACCGCACCGTCAGCGCCTCGCGCGCCGCCGCGCCCGCGTCCACCGACCCGTCCTCGGCCTGCTCGGGGTCCGCGCCCGTCTCCGCCAGGTCGTCCGGGTCGCGGGACCGGCCGAACGTGTCGGGGTCGAACTCGCGGTGCGCCACGCGCAGCGCGTTCCCGAGACGGGCCAGCAGCAGCGAACGCGCATCCGGAGCGTCCACCAGAGGGGCCACCACGTCGATCGGAGGCGCGCGCGCGGGAGGAGGAGGTGACGACGAACCGCCACCGGCCGGAGACCGAGACCGAGACCGAGAGCGAGAACGACCACCGACGCCCGCGCCCGCCGCACCCCCGTCGTCGTCGTCGTCGTCGTCGTCCGAGCCGAAAAGCTCCTCCTCCACGCTCCGACGCCCGCGCGGAGCAGCGGCGGGACCCTCCTCGCCGGCCTCCCCCTCGCTCGCCGCGCCGCCGCTCTTCCCTTCGCCGACATCCTCATCCGCCTCCTCGGCGTCGTCGTCGTCGTCCTCGCTGCCGAACGGATCGTGAAAGCCCGCGCGACCAGAGGACGCGCGCGCGCCCTGCGCGGCGCCCTCCTCCTCCTCGCCGGGAGAAGAGCCGGCCGGGCCGTCGCTCTCGCTGTCGCTCCCGCCGAAGAGGTCGCGAAGCTGATCGTTGTCGGCCATGGCGCGCGACGAGGAGCAGAGAGCGGGAAACGCAGACCGGAGAGACCGGACGGAGGGGCGTCCGAACGCCTACGGAGCGGAGATCTCGCGTCCCGAGCGCGGCTGCCGATCGCGCGCAGGGGGTGGGTGGGGTGGGGGGGGGGTGGGGGAGACTGGCCGAGTCTCGGCGTCGGCCCTCCGCGCCGCGTGCGAGCCGCGCGGCTCGCGCGGCGCGCGGCGTCGAGCGGTGAAGAGGCCTCGAAAGGAGGCGTTGGGGGCGGTCGAAGACGGTCGCAAGCCTCGCGCAACGTCGGATCGGCCCGCGGCGCGGTGCGGGCGTGATGCGGAGCGCGGCCGAGAGGGGGGCGCGGGGGTGGCGGGGAGCGGAGAGGAAGGGCGGAAAGGGGGCGTGAGGTCGCGGAGGTCGTGGGGGTCGGGGCGGTTTCGGCACGAAGGTTGTTTCGCCTCCTTCTCCCCCCCCCCCCGTCACCACCCCTCCGAGACCCTCCGTCCCGAGGGGCGCGGCGCCCGATCCGGAGCGGCGACGGGGCCACGAACGCCGCGGACGCGATGGATGTTACAGAATTGTGAAATGACAGCGATGCAACGGCATCCACCCTTTCCGGGGTTTTGTCTCGCGCGCCGTGCGTTCGCTCCGCGCAGACCCTTTTTCTCCCCTCCCGCGGCGCGGGTCCCCGCTCCCCGCCCGCCCGCGTCCCGCCCGATCGCCCGGGACCCTTTCCCGCCTCCCGCGCGGCGCGGCCCCCCCGGTTCGTTTCCCCGCGCGGGCCTAGTCGAGCCTCTTGAGCAGGTACTGCACCTCGACTTCCTTGGTGAGTGGCATGATCCACGTTTCGTAGAGGTCGGCGAGGAGGTCTGGCGTCACGCGCGTCGCGCGCGGGTCCGTGGCGTCCTCGGTCCGCTGCAGGAGCGCGGCGCGGTGCCGCACGGCCTGCACGTTGCGGTCCTCGACGACCTGGTTGGTCAGCGCGGCGAGGATGCCCTCGCGGTCCCCGCGCTCGATCAGCGCCGTGTACCTCGCCGTCTCCTCCCGAAACTTGATCTCCGCCACAAACTTGCCGTAGTGCACGCGCTTCGAGATGACCTGCAGCGCGGAAATGTCCGAGAGCACTGTCGAGCCGTAGTTGCCGTCGTCGCCCTCGCGAGCGATGCGCGGGAGGATGACGTCAAAGTACAGCGCCAGCACCTCGGCGTTCACGCACACGCTCTCGCACGCCGCGTGCAGGGGGCTTGCGGTGCCGTAGTCCAGCGGCGGGAGCTCGAGGTCGTACCCGAGCTGCGGGGACGCGGACGAGCCGCCCGCGCCTCCGGCCGCGCCCGCGGCCGCGCCCACCAGCGAGGGCTTTGGGAAGAAGAACGAGTGCTCGTCTGGGCTCGTGTAGCGCCGGAAGCGACCGTGGAGGCGCTCGGTTTCCTTGAACATGCGCTCGAACAGCGAAACGCGCTCGCCGGACGGGCGGAACGCGGCCACGGGGACCCCGCCCGGAGCGTAGGCGGCCGCGTTGGCGGCCCAGAGCGCGCGCTCGTTGAGCGCGAACAGCAGGCTGTCCGCCTGCAGCGCGAGGTTGGCGCGCACGTTTTCCAGCGACAGGGAGCCGGACAAATCCGACGACGACGACGTGGGCGAGGAAGACGCGGCGCGGAGCGAAGGGCGCGCCGCGGACGGCGAGGGAGCGCCGGAGCGGGCGCCGGCGCGCGCGGATCGCGGCGCGATCGGTCTCGGGCGAGCCTGCCTCTGCGCGAACGTTCCTTTGCATTTTGTCGTCTCCGTTGGTCTGCGTTCGCGCCCCGTCATGGCGGCGCGCGCGCGCGCCCTCGCGGCCGTCCGCGCCGCACGCCTCGCCGGCCCGGCCGCCGCGGCCGCGACGTCGCGTCCCCTCGCGGGATTCGCGACGCCCAGCCGCTCCTTTTCGTCATCGGCGCCGTCCTCGGGCCCCCTGTCGCCCTTGACGCGCTGGGCCGAGTCGATGCTGCGCCGCCCCGCGCCCGCGTACGCGACGCACGTCCCGCTGACCCCCCTGGAGCAGTCGCTCGTGGCGCTAGGGTCGTCGCTGATCGCGCTGCGCGCTCCCTGGCGCGGCGACATGGTGGCGGCCGTGGGCGAGACGACGCGCGGCGCGGCACTCGAGCCGCTGCTGGAGCGCATGCGCTCGAGCGCCGAGGGCCGGCGTCTACTGGCCGAGCGCCCGCGCGTGACCGAGGCGACGCTGGAGCGCGCGCGGCGCTCGCCGCCCGGGACGTTCGGGGCCGCGTACGCGCACTTCATGTCGTCCCGCCGCTTCTCGCCGGACGACCGCCCGGCGGTTCGGTTCGTGTCGGACCCGGAGCTGGCGTACGTGATCGCCCGGATGCGCGAGATCCACGACTACTGGCACACGCTCTTTGGCTGCGACACGGACGTCTTTGGCGAGACGGCGCTCAAGGCCATGGAGTACACCAACACGGGCGTGCCCATGCCCGGTCTGGCGGTGCTGGCGGGAACCACGCGCGTGCGCGGCGATGTGCGGCGCGAGCTGCTCGACACGTACGTGCCCTGGGGCCTGCGCGCAGGCGCGGCCGCGGGGGACCTCATCGCCGTCGAGTACGAGAAGCGGTTCGACCAGCCCATCGAGGAGCTCCGGCGCGAGCTCGGCGTCGTCACCGCGCCCAGGGGCCACCGCAACAAGTTTGTGGGGCTCTGAGGAAGAGTCGGAGATGGTCGAAGACGAGGCGCGGAGGCGAAAGGAGGCGGGGGAGGCCGCGGAGCCTGCAGCCCGCCCGCTCGACCGGCTCGCCGTTCGAGCGTCGCGCCCCGGGGCTCGTCAGCGCAAACGAAAAGAGTGGGGGGGGGAGAACGCCCGATGGCCCCGCACCGGTGCGCTGTTTCATTGGCGCGTTCGAATGTGTAACGATCGCCGCGTGCAGAAGACCGCTCGCCCCGGCTCGAACCACCTGCCTCGATCCGACCCGATCCGACCCGCCCTGATCCCATCCGACCGTCCCTTCGCGGCGCCGCGGCCGCCTCGCCGCGTCGAGGGGGCTGAGCCCCCCGAGCTCCTCGCCTGCCCGCGCCGCCCCCCCTGCGCACCGAGAGTCGCGCACGCGTCCCGGTGGCTCTGCGTTCACGCCGCTCGCCTCGCGCCCCCCGCTGCGGAGTCACCCCCCCCCGAAGGCCCCTCGCGCCGCCCGTCCGCGGGCGCCGCCGGCGCGGCCCAGGCGGCCCGGGCGGCCCGCGCGCCCTCGGCGCGTCCTGGCCGGGCCCCGGCGCGCAGGGCGCGAGTTGGCGCCTTCCTGCGCAGTGGGCGCGCGGCCTGTCGCCTCGCGATCCGCCCGTCGCGCCGCATTCGACGCTCGCGGCCGACGTCGTCGCGTCGAGATCCGCGCGGAGGCCGTCGGGATCGCCCCCGCGATGTCCTCGGCCGAGCTCGCGGCGCTGCGCGCCGAGCTGGAGCGCGAGCGGGCGCTCCGAGCGGAGGACCGCAGGACGATCGAGGCGTTGCGACAGGACAAGAAGCGCCTCCAGGTGAGGCGTGTCGACGGCAGAGCTCGCGACGCGGGGCTGGGGGAGGGAGACGGGGTAGGACGGAAAAGCAGAGGCCGCGCGGGCGAGGCGCGCCGAGCGGGGCTCGGCCCCGGAGGGGAGGTGGGGGGTGGGCCCGCGGCGGGTGCCGTTGCGCCTCGCGCTTCCCCCCCTCGCTTGCTTCGCGCGCGTTCGCTCCCCCCTCCCTCCCCCACCCACCCCTCCACCCTCTCCTTTCCCACGTTTGTTTTGTCCTTTCCCTTCGGGCGCAGCGCGCCCGCGACGAGCTGGCGAACTCCCTGCTGGACGTCGAGCAGCGCGCGGCGGACGCCGAGGCCGACCTGCGGGCGACCGAGGAGGTGCTGCGCGCGGAGCGCCAGCGGCGCGACGAGGAAGACCGCGAGCGCGCGCGGCAGCGGGCTCCCGGGTCTGCCGGCGAGGCGCGGGGCCCGTCGCCGTCTGGCGCGCAGGCGTCGTTCCACCCGTCTGGCGGTCCGCTGCCCGCGGCGATGGCGGAGGAGCGCGAGCGCCTGCTGGCGCGCGTGAGCGAGCTGGAAGACGCGCGGCAGTCGCTGGTCGAGCGCGTGGCGGCGCTCGAGGCCGGGCGGCGGGCGGCGTCTGAGGCCGCGTCGGCGCTCGAGCCGCGGTGCGCGCGCCTCAAGGCGGCGCGCGACAGGCTGGTTCTGGCGCTGGACGAGCAGGCGTCGCAGGCGGCGGCCGCGTCCGAGCTGGCGGCCGCGGCCTCGGCGGCGCTGGGCTCGGCGCGCGCGGCCGAGCGTGCCTGGCGCGCCGCCGCCAGGGAGCAGGAGGTCAAGAACGAACGCCTCATGGAGATGCTCGAGGAGCGGTTCGACGAGGGCGGCGACGAGTCCCGGGCCGACGGCACCGCGGAAGACGCACCAGCACGGGCCGTCGGCGGCGGCACGTACGTCGCGCCCGGACGCGAAGGCGGCGCCCCCGGCGAGGGCGCCTCCGCGTCCGGGCGCGACGCCGCGTCGCCGGGAGGCGTCCCCGCTCCGGGAGCGGCGCCCGCATCGGCCTCGAGCGCCCTGCTCCCGCTGGAGGAGGCCGAGAAGGGCCGTCTCGTTGCCGCCCTGCTGGCAGCGGCCTCTGACGCCGCCGCGCTCGAGCGCGGCATCGCCCCGGCGCTCGCGGCCGTCGAGGCCCGGCTCCGGGCGGTCGCGGCCAGGCGGGCAGCGCGCAGGAGGGGCGCCAGTGCGGCGGGCGCAACCCCGACTCCCGTTGCCTCGGTCGGAGGGTGACGAAAGGGTCGCCCCGAACGCGAGCGCAATGCCGACCCCCGTCATCCCGGTCGGGGGCGGAGGAACGGGCCGCTCCGAGCGCGAGCGCTGCTCCGACCCTGCGTTTGCCTCCGTGGCGTCCGGGGCGCGAGCGCTGCCCCGATCCCCCGCTGCCCCCGTCGCGTCCGGGGCGCGACTGCGACGCACCTTTCATTCGTCCTTTTCCCGCCTTTTTCTCCCCCACCCTGTTTTCGCCCGCCTCCGTTACGGCGACGCTCGACCTCTCGCGCCGCCCTCTGCCCCGTTCGCCGGGCGGCGACGACCTCCGGCCTCACCTCTTGCCCCCTTCCTCCGCCAACTGTCGGCGATCGACGGCGGCGTTTTCTCCTCCTCTTCGGTTTGATTTCGCGGGCGCTCCAGTCCTCTTTCCCGTTCTCGCGGACGGGGAGCGCTCGCATGCGCCTGCACGCTCCGGCCAGTTCGGCCGGCTCCCTGCCCTCTGCCGCTTTGCTCGTGCCTTTTCCCCTGCAACCCAGCAAGCGCGGCAAGACCGCCCTCCGCGCGACGACGTCAGAGGGGTCTGCGCTCCGACTCCCCTTGCCATTCGAAAAAGCGGCACCCCGCCGCCTGTCACCGCCCGGGGATGCGCCGCCCCGCCGCCCGTCGCCGCCCGGGGACGCGCCGCCCCACCGCCCGTTGCCGCCCGAGGTGCCCGCGCCTGGATCGGCGCTCGAGGTCGTTGGCTGCAGAGCCTCGCCGGTCTCGATCGCCTCCGGCGGGCTCACCAGCGCGCCCCTCGCGGAGACCATCTCGGCGGTGCTCGGTGGCGCCGGTGAGGTCGGTGCTGCTGCGGCCTCGCGTGGCGCTGTCCCCCCTCAGAATCGCCGCCTCTTCCCGCGGCGCCGCTGTGCGGCGCGGCGCCGGCCATCCGAGGGCGCCGCGGTGGCCTCTCCCGGCGTGGGTCCACCTCGGGTCGCCGCGGCGGCCTCGTCTGACGGCCGGTCGCCGGCTCCCTCGCTGCTGCCGCCGCTCTCCCGCGCCTTGGCCTCCTCAGTCGCCTCGATCGCCTTTGCCAGAGCAACAGAGGCGTCCAGCGTGTTGCGATTGTCGGTAATCTCCCGCTGCCTCCATGCGAGGAGCTCGTCGACCGGCCTCTCCATCAGCTTCCAACGCTCACCCAGCTTCTGGATTGCCGCCTTTTGCAGGCGATGATCCGCAGACACCACCTCGCTCTCGAGCTTCCTGAGACCAGCGCGGCCCACCCGGATCTTCTTGCCGCCGCAACGACGCGTCATGAATTCGTCCACGTCGCCAGAGGACGCCGCCCGGACGGGGGAGGGCGCCTTCCCACCGTCTGCCCTCTTGGTGGGGGTGAGCGCTCCTATGCCGTCGGCGCTCCCGACGGCAGGGGACGGTCCGCTGTCGCCGGCTCCGCCCCCGGCGGCGGGGGACGCTCCGCTGTCGCCGCCCTCGCCGGCAGGAGTGGCCTCGCGCTGCGCATTTCGGGCCGCCGCCTTCTCGCGCATCGCATCGCGGTCTGCCCGTGCGTCAAGGCACGCGTCCGCGTACGCGCGAACTCGGTTCGGAAGGAGCCTTCCGCGGTGCTGCTTCCACGCGCAACGCCTGCGCCCCGCGACCCGTGGGGGCGGCGGCGTGGGCTGCGGCCCACCATGCCCGAGCACCGCTGCGGGTGCGCGGCCGCTTTCGCGGCCGAACGCGCGATCCGCTGCCCGCAGCTCGCATATTCCCGGACCCATGACTAGGCTCACTACCGCTTCGGGGCGGTCGACGAGCGCCCAGGGCGCGAGCTCTTTCGCGCGGCGGCGGCGCCGCCCGGGCCGCCGAGCGTCTCGCCGTCCTGGCCCGAGGGCGTGTCGGATCGAAGGCGAGGGCGACGTGCCCGATCGCTTCGAGAGGGATCTGCGCGGAGCGGTGAGGGTAGCGCGCACGTTGGCGCTCGGCGAGGGAGCGAGACCCCGCGACGGCCGCACGAACCGACCGCCGCAGCGACCTTTTCTCGTCAGCCGCCCCCCCCCCCCCCCCCCCCCCCCCCCCCCCCCCCGCCCGC
>PGFX01003826.1:0-11481 GCA_003612995.1 Prototheca bovis | reverse complement strand
CCCCCCCCCCCCCCCCCCCCCTTCTCCCCCCCGCGGCTCTCTCCGCCCTTTACCCTCGCGTCCTTTTCGCCTCTCGCTCCGCGTCATTTTCGCCCCTCGCTCCGCTCGCGCCCCGCGCCCCGCGCCCCGACTCACGCTCCTCTCCCCCCCTCCCTCGACGTCCGCGCAGGCGCCAAGGCGTACCTCGCCTCTGGCTTCCGGTCCGCGTCGCTGGCGCTGTCGACCGCGTACGGCGCGTCGGGCGTTTCGGCCGTGGGCCTGCAGGTCGCGGCGCTGTCGCTGTCGCTCTCCGGCGTGGGCGACGCGTCGCTGTCGGGCTCGATCGGCGACGCGACCGCGACGCTGACCGGCACCGGCTCGCTGTACGTGGACGAGCTGACCGGGACGCTGACGCTCAACCAGAGCGGCATCAGCGACGTGTACGTGACGGCCGCCAGCGACGCGGCCTCCATCACCGGCACCGTCGCGGGCATCGCCACCGTCAAGCACGCCGGCGGCACGTGCAGCGTCACGGGCCCGTTCAGCTTTTTCACCAGCACGTGCGAGGAGGTGGCGGCCGCGGCCGTCGCGCCTCCCGAGGAGACGGCCTACTGGACCTGCGGTCTCAACGTCACGGGCACGTTCAGCTGCTCGGGAGCCGGCCTCGCGCTCCAGTCCACCGGCACCGGCACCGCCGTCGTCACCGGGGGCGTCGGCTCCGAGCCCGAGGTCGGCTCGGCCACCGTCAACGCCAGCGCCTACAACCTCGCCGGCAACCTCTCCACGGGCACCTACCAGCAGTCGGGCTCGGTCGACACCGACGGCTCCACGACCGCCGTGTCCAACACCCAGGGCACCGGCTCCGTCTCCTCCACCGCCGTCGCGGGCGGCGGCCAGTCCACCACCACCAGCACCGTCAACGGCGAGACGGTCACCAACACGGCCGGAGGCGCCGCCGCGCCCAGCCCCGAGGCCTCGCCCGCGTCCACCATCTTCCAGACCTCGAACGCCGCCAACGCCATCGCCAACGCCACCGCGACCGCGACCGCGACCGCCAACGCCGTCGCCAACGCCGTCGCCACGGCCTCGCCCTCCCCGGCAGCCGTGCCCGCGCCCGCCCCCCAGGTCTCGGCCAGCGCCTCGGCCACCTCGACCGGCTCGGCCTCCCCGGCCCTCTCGCAGTCGGCCACCGCGTTCGCGTCCAACGCCTTTTCGTCCGTGTTCGGCACTCCGGCGTTCGCCGTCCCGTCGCCGGAGGCCGCGGCCGCTTCGCCCTCGCTGGCCGCCTTTGTCTCGCCCTCGCCCGCGACCTCGGCCTCGGCCTCGGCCTCGGCCACCGCCACCTCGTCGAGCTCCGACGTCCTCTCCGTGCGCACCTACGACGGCTCCTCCTCCAACGGCGTCGCCGTCTCGCTCTCCTGTGCCGTCTCCAAGACCGCCGCCGAGCTCCCGTGGGAGACCATCGAGTGATCGCAACGCTCTCAACGATCGTCCGTGGCCGCCCCCTGCATTCTCCGCCCGTCTCCCTCCCCTCATCCCCTCTCCGCCCGTTCCTCCGCCTCGCGTTTTTGTTTGTCCTGGCCTCCCCAGTCGCCGCAAAGGCACCGACGAGGCCTTTTCGCCACCTGATTCAGCCTGCCGTCTCGTCTCTTTTATCGCCCTCCCCCCTTTTTGTTTGTTTGTTCGTCCGTTTGCAGCACCGCACACCCCTCACGGCGGCACACCCCTCGGCCGCACCCTCCGTCTCTCCCCCCACCCCCCGCGCTCGACTGCGCCGCGCTCGACCGCTGGTCGGGGCTGCGTCCACTTTGGCTCCTGTTCCTTCACTGCCGCGCCCTCCCGTCCCGGGCGGAGAACCCACCGCCGCGCACCCCTGTAAGCGAGCGTCGCGAAGCGGCAACGGAGCTGCGAGCGAGGAAGCCGCGTGGGAATCGCGGCGGCGCGAGAGGAACGCGCGCCGTCGCGCGGGGACACCGAGCCGCTCCAGGCGGACTCGCGCGTCGAGCGCGGCGAGGAGCAGAGGGGCGCACGGACACGCGGCGAGCGGCGCGGAATAGGCGGCCGGGAGCGCACTAGGGTCGCACCGAGGCGCCCCTCCGAGCTGCCCACTCTCGCCGCGTCCATCGCTCTTTTTTCGGCAGCCTGACTCTTACCGACTCGCGTGCGAGCGCCGGGCGAGCGATGCGAACAAAAAAACAAAAGAAAAAGGGCGTTGCGCTGCACGCAAACGGATGGCTGTCAGATGGCGAATGGCGACGATGCAGACCGCAAGGCGGGCACCGTTGCGAGGGACGCGATCGAAAACGTACAGATGCACGGATCGAAATTGTACACCTCACAATCGTGCGGAGACTGCGCGGACCATTGGCGATCGCCCCTTTGTGGCCGAAAGTCGTCGTCGGTTGCGCGCATCCCTCCCACCCAAAAAACCTCCCCCCCCTTCCCCCCCGGCTCCCGCGGCTCCCCGCAACGCCAGAGCGCCCGTTCAGACCAGAGCCTTGCGGGCGTCTTCGTCGCAGACCTCCCAGACGGAGCGTTTGGCTCGTTCCGCGGCGGCGGCCGTCTCTGCCTCGCCGCGCTCCTCGGCCGCTTCCGCGACGCTCCTGAGGCCCGCCCAGAGCCGCCGAGCCCTGGGCGGCACCCTGGGGGCAGCCGCGCGGCAGAGCGCCGCGAGCGCGTCGAGCGCCGCGACGCGCTCGTCCTCGCCACCGTCGCCGTCTTCCACACCGACTCCGAGCAACGGCTCGTCGCGGCCCGCGAGGTGCAGGAGCGCGCCCGCGGCGGCGGCCAGCACGGGCGCGGCGGCCTCGCCGGCGCGCTCGGCGGCCCGACCCAGCGCACGCGCCCAGGTGGCCCGGTCCGGCGCGAGGGCCGCGCACGTCGCCAGCTCTTCCAGCAGCGCGGCGGAGAACGCGCACCCCGGCGAGGCGCCTTCGCCCCACGGCACCGGCAGCGCCGTGAGCGGCGGAAAGGAGAGCCGGGCGACCAAGGTGGGGCGGGCTGGCAAAAAGGAAAGCCGGGCGGCCGAGGCGGGGTGGGCCGACGAGAGGCCGAGCGCCCACGCGGCGTCCCGAAGGCCATCGAGCCAGCCGGCGGCGGCCTCTGCGGCCGCGGCCGCGGCGTCCCAGCGCTCTGACGCGGTCCCGAGCCCGCCCTGCAGGGCGTCGGCCGCGAGGCGCCACAGCTGGGCGAGCGCGTGCGCGGCCGGCGGAAGCGCGGCGTCGAGCGGGAGGTCGAGGTCCAAGGCCGGGGTCGGGAGGCCAAAGGGGCTCGAGATCTCGTCCGCCTCCGCGGCTCGGAGGTCGGCGACCCAGTCCGTCGCCCCGATCCGCGCGACCGAGAGCAGCGCGAGCGCTGCGATGCGGTCGTCCGGGTCGAGCGCCGCGTCCGCGATCGCGCCCCGCGCCGAGGCGACGCACAGCGCACCCAGCGCAGAGAAGAGTGGGGAGGAGCTCCACACGTCGTGCGGTGCGGGGGAAGCGCGGGAGGAGCTCCGCCCGTCGCCCGGCGCAGAGGAAGTCGGGCCGGAGCGTCGTGGGACGACCTGCGCTACCCCGAGAATCCAGAAGAGAGGCTCGGCGGCGGCGGCGAGGCGCTTGGGCGCGTCGGGGCCCCGGTACAGCTGCAGGCTCGCCTCTGGGTCGCGCTCGTGTGCCGTCTTGGCGCGCAGCGTCGGCCCCGCGGCGTCGAACGCCGGCGAGGCGAGGCTCGCGCACAGGAGCGAGAGCGGGATCGGGGAGGACGCGGAGAGCGCGTCTGCGCCCCCCCGGCCGTCCACGCTTCGCCCGGGAAGGCGCGCGATCCTCGAGAGCTCCCGGAGCACCGCGACCGCTCCCCGAGCGGCCTCGCCTGCTCGCCAGGGCGCCGGAGGGAACGCGGCGCCCAAGGCGCGCGCCCGGGCGACGGCGGGCGGCGAGCGGGGGGCGTACGAGGCCGCGGCCAGCAGGAGGGGGACGAGCGAGGCAGAGGGCGGCGGAGAGGAGGAAGCGCGAGGCGGAGCGCCACTTGCATTTTCTCCCGCGCCGCTTCGCGAGTCGCCGCGGCACCGCCCCCCCGCTCGCTCCTCCTCGTCCGCCTCCTCGGCCACCTCTTCGACGAGGGCTTCGCCCACCCCCCTCCACGGCACGCCCGACCCCTTTGCGCCGCGAGGCTGGGCGTGCGCGTCGAAGAGCTCGGGCAGCTCGACGCTCGAGGACGGCTGCTCCGAGAGCAGTGCCGCGACGCGACGCAGCGTCTCGCCCGCCTCGGCCACGTGCGAGGACAGGTCGGGGTCGGCGTCCGTGGCCGCCGACCCCTCTCCGGCCACCCTGCCCGCGATCGCGTCGCGCCACCAGGCGTCCTCGGCGCGCTCCAGCTCTGCCAGAAGGTCGGGCAGAGGTCGACCTTGGCCGCGAGCGCTCACCGCCTCCGGCACAGCCTCGCCATCTTCCCCTCGCCGCCCCGCCTCCCCAGTGGCATCGCCTCCCTCCCCTCGCCGTCCCGCCTCCCCGGTGGCATCGCCTCCCTCCCCTCGCCGTCCCGCCTCCGCCCAGCTCCGTTTCGGGCGGACGACCCCCCGCGCCGCGCCGAGCAGCCCGCCCAGCCCGCCCACGTCCGTCTCGTCCTCGCTCGCGTGGGCATCCCCGCCCCTCTCGAGGTCTGCGTCCGAGAGGTGCGAAAACTCGCCCAGCTGCACGCACTCGAGCTCCTCGATCGGCGGTAGCGAGCCCACGAGCGCCGCGGCCGCGGCCAGGGGGCCGCGGCCGCGCCCAGCGCGCGCCGGCGACGCCAGGGCCGACGGCCGCTCTTTTCCTCCGCGGCGCCGCTCGACGGGGGGGAGGAGACGACGCGACGCGTGCAACGAACGCCGCCTACGTGCGCGTCGGGAAGGGCGGAGGTCGCGGGGCGCTGGATCGCTCGGGCGCCCTTTGGATCGCTCCGCTTCGCTCGCCGCCGCCCGGCGCGCGCGCGCCCTCTCGACCCACACTCCAGACCCTCCCCTCGCCTCTCCTCCCGCCTCCGCCCCTCGGCTCTCTCCCCCTCCGCCGCCCGTCTCTCGCGTCTCCTCTCGGCCCCCCACTCCTCCCCATCCAGCGACGGGCGGAGCGACGCTCGGCCTGTGGCCGCCCGCAGCGACCCCGATCGCGGGCCCAATATTCTTCCGCTTTTTTTCCGGGCCGATCTTCGAACCGCGCCCTCTTGCCCCCGCCCCCGCGACCGCCGAGCGCGGCGACTGCGCGCGTCTCGCGGCGCGGCCTACCCGTCGCGCGCGCGGCGCCAGCCCCACAACACCGAGCTTTTCGGCGCCCGCGCGCGCCGCCAAAAAATCGACAAAGGCGTCTCACACGCGAAAGGTCCGCCACAAAGGGACGGTGCGCGCCGAGCCGCCCGCGCGGCGGTCTCCGAGCGCAACTGCCGCGTCTTCCTCCCCTCCCCCCCCTCCCCTCCCCTCGCCGCACCCGACCCCCTGCCCTTGGCGCGGGGCGCCTGCGCGCCCGCGCGCGGCCGCGACGCGGCGCCTCGCCCGTCTCGCCCGCGGGCCCGCGGCGCGCATGCGTCGCGCCGCGACGCGAGTCTCGGCGAACACGCTCCGCATCCAATTCCCTCGTCTCGGCGCACGCCGCGCTGGCGCGCTCCTGCCCTCGCGGGTCGCCGCTGCGCCATGTCGTCCGCCGTCTTGCGGGCCTTTGACTCGGAGGGCGTCGGGAGCCTGTCGATCACGGACTTTCGGCGCTACCTCGTCGAGAACGACCATGTGGTGCGCGCTTTCGTCGCGCGAGGCGGCCGTCTCGTTACTCCCTCGATGCGCCCCGGCTCGGCCCGTCTCGCGGGCGCCCCCGGGCGCGCGCCCCCTCCTGGGCGCGTGCGACGGCGCCTTCCGGTCGCTCCGGCGCCGCGGCCGCTTCGCGGTCGCCCTCCGCCGCTCGTGGGTGTCGCCCGCAGTCGATGGAAGCGCGGAATGGGGTCGCGCGATGCGGTGGAGGAGCCCGCACGCCGAGCTCCCGCCGCGCGAGGCCTTTGGGGGGAGCGCGCGGGGCGCGCGGGCGACAGGCGGCCTGCGATTCGGGGTTTGGAGCCGAGGCGAAGGGGCGAGGGCACTGGGGAGGGAGGTGGAGGACGCAGTGGGCGGGGTGGGGAGGGGGGGGGTGTCGGAGGGCCGCGCGTGACGACCGCCCCGGGCGACCCACCGACCGTCCCGCCGACCCGTCTCCCTCCCGCAGCGGCAGCACGCGCACGTCGGCGAGACGTGCGAGGAGACGGTGCTGCGTCTGTTCGTGCACGCAGACAAGGACTACGATGACCGTCTGAGCGCCAAAGAGTTCGAGGCCGTTCGTAGGGAGGTGCGCAGGGAGACGGGTGGGGGTAGGGGAAGGTGGGTAGGGGAAGCGGGGTAGGGGGATGCGGGGCGGAGGATGGGGGGTCGGGGTGGGAGTTGTGTTTCGACCAAAGGGGGCCGGGCCGGGTCGGTGGGGGGTCGGTCGGGTGCGGGACGTCGAAAGCGCTTTGGGGTGGAGCGTGGCTCCACCCCGGCGGCGGGAGGAGGCGACCCGGGAGACGGGGGGGGGGGAGGGAAGAGTGGATCTTCTTGTTTTCTCCCCCCGTTCTCGTCGCATCCACCGGCGCTTCCTCACGCCTCGCCCCGAGCCTTCACCCCCCCCTTCTTCCCCCTCTCTCTTCCGCCACCCCCGCAGCTCTCGGAGGCGCACTCTCTGAGCCACCTGTCTCGCTCTCCCGCGCTGCTGTCCGCGGCTCGCGCGCTGTTCCGCGGCGCGCTGGCCTCTGCGCCGAGCCGGGCGCGGGACTTCGAGGCGGACGCTTTCCTGGCGTCGGCGCAGCCGCAGCCGCAGCCGCAGCCGCAGCCGCACGCCTGCGCCGCCTCCCCCCGGGCCCGGCCCGAGCTCCTGTCGGCCTACTCGTTCGCCCGCTGGGCCCGGCGCTCGGGCCTGACGGCGCTCCCACACCTTTCTGCCGAGGCTCTGGACCTGCTCTTCGCCCGCAGGCGGTCCGAGGCGGGCTGCGACGAGGCGTCGTCGCGGGCGTCGCGCGACCCGTCAGCGCCTCTGCGGGCGTCGGCGGGGGGGTCGCTGGGGGGGGGCATTGGGTTTGGCGCCTTTTGCGACGTGTTGGGGGACGCTTCGCGCGAATGCGGCGTCTCCCTGGACGTGCTCGTGCAGGCGCTCGCCGCCAAACAGGCGCTGCAGGACCGCGAGAGAGCCCTCGCCCTCGCCGGCGGGCCGGACGGGGGCGCGGGCGAGGGCGAGGGTAGGGCCGCGCTGAAGCAGGCAGGCGACGCCGGCGCCGCCTCGGCGCGCTCCGCGGCGGGTGCCCCCCGCCGCCGCTCCGCGGCGGCATCGCTCAAGGCCCGCACGCTCTCGTCGCTGCCCCGCGGCGAGGTCTCGTACCGCGCGGCCGCGGGCGTGTCGGACGCCCGGGGCGCGCTGCGCGACCTTCGCGCCTCGACCGAGGGCCTCGCCGAGGCCGCAAAGGCGGAGCGGCGGCGCAAGGAGCGGGAGGAGGCCGCGGCCAAGAGGCGCGAGGGGCGCGAGCTGCTCCGCAAGAGTCTCAGAGACTGGAGGCGCGAGGGCGCCGAGAGCGAGAGGGGCGGGGGAGGGGCGGCGGAGGGGCGACGGGACGACCCCTTGCATCTCGGGCGGGGAGAGGGGGAGACGGCCGATGGGCGCCCGAACGCTTCCTCGCGCGTCTTCGCGCCAGTCCCACTCGGATTCCTGCTCTCGCGCTCCGAGTCATCGCTGCAGGAGCGCATGCGCGCCGCGCTGAGGCGCCTGGACGCCGCCGCGGGCGACGGGGACGACCGCTCCGCCGGCACGTCTGTCGTGCGCCGGGACGCGGGCCGCCGCCCGCCGCCGCTCGAGGTGCCCGAGGACTCGGAGGGGTCTCGGTCCGAGACGCGAATCCAAAGGGGAGAGGGGGGAGAGGTCGACGATCACTTTTCGCGCCGCTCGACGGGCGGCGGCGTGCTCGCCGCAGCCCCCTGCCGAGGCTCGCTTCCCCCCACCCCCGCCTCGGTGGTGCCGAACGGCTTGGCGCCGCACCCGGCCGTCTCGGACTCGTCCTCGGCAGGGTCCTCGGCCATCTCCTCTCCGCGCAGCGCGGCGCGCCGGGCGGCGCACGCTGAGCCTCCCCGCCCCTCGTCCCGCGAGGCGAGGCTTCGCGACCGCGCCTCGACCTCCCGTCGCGCCGAGCCCCGTGCCGACCCTGCGTCGACCTCCCGTCGCGCCGGGCTGCACCCCGGCGCCTCGTCCGCTCCCCGGGCGGGCTCGGCGCAGCTTCCGCTGCGGCTGCGGGCCAGGCTTCTGGACGTCTTCACTGCGCACGCGGCCTACGGCGCGCGGCGCGACGAGTTGCGCGGGCTGCGGCTGCGCAGCGGGCAGTTTCGGCGCCTCGCGCTCGCGGCCGCCGAGGGCGCCGGGCACGAGGCGTCTTCCTCCTCCGCGGCCGCGCCTCCGCTGCCGGCGGCGGTCGACCTTGCGTTCTCGCGCGCGGCTCCGGACGCGCTGGCGCGGGGAGTCACGTTTGGCGCCTTTCTGACCGCGCTGGAGGCCTTGGCGGACGAGACAGGCCGGGAGCTCGCCGAGGTCGCCGCCCTCGTCGCCGACGCGCCCTCGCCCGAGGCCATCGCCAAGGCAAAGGAGAGGGAGAGGGAAAGAGAGAGAGCGGTTCTTTCGCCGACCGCGCGCGCGTGCGAGGGCTCGACGCACGATGCGGGCAAGGAGAACGTCCGAGGGCGTGGCTGCGCGGGAAGCGGCGCGCGCGCAAGGGGATCCTTCGCGTGCGGCAACGTCTGCGCCCTCGCCTCTCCCGTCTCTCCCTCGCCCAGAGGCACGAGCGAGAGAAAGGCGTGGAACGCGGGACTCGCGCCGCTCGAGTACCCGCACCTCTCGAGCCCCTCCTCGGCCGCGGACGCCTCGCGGGCTCGCAGCGGTGCCGAGGCTGGGTCGCGGGCCCGCAGCAGCCCCGAGACCGGGTCGCGAGCTGGCAGTGGCGCCGAGGCCGGGCCACGGGCCCGTGCGCCCCTCTCTCCCCTCTCGCCCCGCGCAGAGCTATCTTCGCTCTCGCTCCACCACGACGTCTCTGACCGCCCTCTCGCCCCGCCCCGCTCCGAGCCCTCTTGGGCCGCCCCGGGCGCGACCGCCCCCCAGCCGTCCTGGCGTCTTCAAGCGGAAGAGGACTGCGTCTTTGGCGTCTCGTACGCTGTCGCGGCGACGCCCGACGACGCGCCCCCCTCGCGAGTCTGCGGCCTCCGTCGCCCGATCCCGTCCGTCGCGACGCCCCGCCCGCCCCGCGTGCTCGAGGATCTCGACCGCGTCCTTCCGATCCGAGACCGCTCCGACACGCTAACGTGGCTGCAGACCACGTCGCTCGAGGCGGACGAGCTCGGCACGTACGTGGAGCACGCGCTCGCGCCGAGTCCCGGAGCCGGTCCGCGAAGGGAGCGGCCCGAGGCCCGGAGGCAGCGCGAGGCCTACGGGCGGCCCGAGGCTTGGCCCGAGGCCCAGGAGCGGCCCGAGGCTTGGGAGCGGCGCGAGGCGGGTTCACCGGAGTCGGCCGGCGCGGAATCGTATGCGTCCTGCCCGAGCCCCATCGCGCCCTCCGTCTCCGTCTGGCTGCCTCACCGGCGCGTCGGGGATGGAAAGGGAGCCGGGAGGGCCGTCGGAACCTGAACTGCGCGCGTGGGAAGGCGCGCCGCCTCGCCTCGCCGTCGCCGTCGGCCTCCCTCCGCGGCGCCCCGGCCCTCCGCCGGCCTCCAAAGCCTCTTCGTCCCCCCCCTCCTGCTTCTCCCCCTTTCGTTTGCGCTCGACGCCGGCGTCGCCGATCGTTCAGCGACACCCCGTCTCCTCGGAGCAGCTCTTCGGCGCGTCGCGTTTCCGCGTGCTTTCTGCGGTCTCTTCCCGCCTCTGTTCCTCCTCTCCGCCGCCCTTCTTGACCCCTTTCCCTCTCCTGACCTGTTCTCCTCCTCCCGATGCGTCGCTCCGCCGCCCTCTTTTATCGCGCGCTCCTCCGTCCGCTCGCTCGATGCGTCGCCCCGCCGCCCTCTTTTGTCGCGCGCTCCTCCGTCCTCCCTTTTGCGTCGCTCGCGTTACACGCAGTCTCGAGCGCGCCAATAAAACACACACGCACAGACAGGAGACGAACACACGCGCGCGCCTCCGGGCCAGCAGGGTCGGGAGTTCGCGCGGGAGGGCGCGCGAGGGCCGCGGCGCGTGCCCTTGCCTGGGTCGGGCGCGGAGCGGGGGCCGCGACCGGGAGAGGGCTCGCCGATCGGAAGAACGCGTGCGGATGTTCGTTCTCGTCGCTCGGCCTTTCCGAGCGGGCACGTGCGCCTCTCGGGAGCGTCCCCTTTCGACCGGCACGGGCCCCGAGCGGGCACGTGCGCCTCTCGGGAGCGTCCGCGTTCGACCGGCGCGGGCCCTGGGCGGGCGCATGCCTCGTTGGGCGCCCTTTGGCGTTTGGCGGCGTCTCACTTTTGCGTCTGGGTTCGTCTCCTCCCTCCGGCCCCCCCTCCCCCCCCCTCCCCCCCCCCTGGTTTGGGGTCGTCTACTCTTCGACTCGGACAAAGGTTCCGTCTGGTCCTTGTCTCCAGAGGGAGAGTGCGTCATCTCCCTCGCTGACGGCGAGGGTTCCTCCGGAGACGTTCCAGGAGAGTCTCCAGACTCCTCCCGCCACGTTTTCCGTCACGACGCGCTTGGTCCAGGCGCCCGACCCCGGCGCCGTCTCCTCCCAGGCGATGACGCGCCCGTCCCCCCCCCCCGAGGCCAGCACGGGCGGCGCGGCGCCAAAGCCGGCGCCCCAGGCGACGTCGCGCACCCAGTCGGCGTGCGCGACCGGCAGCGGCGCGCCGTCCGAGCTCCAGACGCCCTCCGAGTTGCGGCACCACACGCGCACGGCGCCGTCGCACCCCCCCGAGGCCAGGCGCGGCGGCGCCGCGCCCGCGGCGGCCCCCGGGCCCGCGCCCAGGTGCCCCGCCCCCCCCGCGGCGCCCAGCTCGCCCGCGCGCGGGTCCCAAGCCACGCACAGCGCGCCCGCGGGGTGCGCGCCCTCGATGGCCTCGCACGACCACCCGGCGCCGTCCTCGCGCGGCGAGACGATCAGCACCGACCCGTCCGAGCACGCGGCGGCGAGCGTCGGGCCCAGCTCTGGAGGCGCCCACGCCACCGCGTTGACGGACGCCGCGCGGCGCGCCACCTCGGCCTGCAGCCGCCACCCGCCGTCGGGCGACTCCTGCCACAGCAGCAGACGTCCGTCGAAGCCGCCCGAGGCCAGCAGCGAGCCGCTGCGGGGGGGAGCCCACGACACGCCCCACACGGGGCCCTCGTGGCCGAGCAGCTCGGCAACCAGAGAGACGGAGCGACCCTGCACGTCGAACACCTTGACCGCACGGTCGCTCGAGCACGTCGCCAAACGACGGCCGTAGTAGTCGAACGCTGCAGCGGAAACACAGGGGGGAAGAGAACGAGGTGAGCGCGGGGGAAACAAACGCGAGCAGGCGCAAAGGCGGGGGCG
>PGFX01003816.1:0-11504 GCA_003612995.1 Prototheca bovis | reverse complement strand
GGGGGGGGGGGGGGGGGGGGGGGGGGGGAGGGGAGATGAGGTCGCACACGTTGCCCCACGCCCCTTTTGCACGCCCCATTCTCAGTGTACGTGACAGGAAAGGCGAACCGCGAAGAAACAGAGAGAGAGAGAGAGAGAGAGAGAGAGAGAGGAAGAGAGGGGGAGGGGCGGAGAGGGAGGGGGAAAGGGGGGAATTCGTATTGAACGTTGCATGGGGTGCGGGAGGAGGGGGAATTCGTATTGAGCGTTGCATGGGGTGCGGGGGGGGCATCTTCCGTTCTCCATTCCGTCCTAGGCGTTTGTGTTCCATGTTTTTCTCTCCGCGTCCATCCTCTCCCGGAGCCACGCCCAGCCGCTCCGGTCGAGCGTGGCGCCTTCGGCCTGCACGACTGCGGCTCCCGCCAGGCAGCCGGCGCGGAGCGCCTGCGGCACCGAGGCGCCCAGCGCGCGCGCGTACAGAAACCCGGCGTCGAACAGATCCCCGGCGCCCGTCGGATCCACCACCGCGATCGACGACAAAGCGGGAGAAGCGAACACGGCCGGAACGCGGCCGGGAGAGGGGCCGGAGGAGGCCACGGCCGAGGCGGAGGAGCCCGAGGCGGCGGGGGCGACGGCCGAGGCGGAGGAGCCCGAGGCGGCGGGGGCGACGGCCGAGGCGGAGGAGCCCGAGGCGGTTGGAGTTCCGGCATCCTGCACGAACGCCGCGCAGCCCTTGTCGCCTGCCGTGACGACGGCGACGGCGCAGAGACGCGAGAGAAGCACGCCCCCGCGCTGCGCGGGCGCGTCCAGGAGCGGCGAGAGGGCCGGGAACGGGGGAAGAGGGGGAGCGCCCTTTTCCTCGCCGCGCGCTCCCTCGCGTCCCGCCCCGTCCTCGGTCGTCTCCGCTTCGAGCTCTGCGACGGTGGCAGCCTCGTCTTCGTTAGCAAGGACGGTGTCGACGAGCCCGGCGCGCAGCGCGGCGCGCAGCGCGGGCCAGTGCGCCCGGACGCACTCGAACGACCCGAGGTCCAGCGCCGTGCGGGCGCCGCCCGCCCGCGCCGCCGCCAGCGCGGTCGGGAGCAGATCGGGAACGTACAGAGCGTACGCAGACGTGAGGAAGATCGGACGAGGCGGAGGGGAGGAGCAGAGCCCTTGCTCCGTCACGGACGCGTCCCGACGCGAGAGCCGATCGGCAGGCCCCGCGCCGCCACCCTCGAGGCCCCGGCGCACGAGCTGCTCGGCCTCGGCCGCCGCGACGCGCGCGGCGCCCTCGGCGCAGGTTCGCATGGTTCGCTGCGAGCTCCCTTCGACGGACAGCACCGCGCACCGCGCGGTGGGCGCGCCGGGGACGCGGGCCACCAGGCGCGCGTCCGCCCCCGAGGCCGCCACCGCGCGTGCAAACGCCGCGCCCCACTCGTCGTCCCCCGCGGCACCCGCCAGGCGCACGCGAGCGCCCAGACCCGCCAGGCCACGCGCGGCGTTCGCCGTCGAGCCGCCAGCGGACGTCAGGTGCTGCGACGACGCCGGAGCCGCCGCGGCCACGATCGACTCGAGCTCGGTGAGGGAGACCCGAGCAGAGCCGCCCAGGGCCCCCGACAGCGGCAGCGAACGCACGCTCGCCTCGGAAGGGAACTGCGAGCAGGGTGGCAGCGGGTCCGTCGAGATGTGCAGGAAGAAGGGACGACGGACAGCCGGAGAGACGACGGACAAGCAAGGCCGCCCTCACCCCCCCCCCCCCCATCCCCCCACCTTACCCCTCCTCCCCACACCTCCCAGGCCTCGAGCGCGTTCCGCTCGGGCCGTTTCGACGTTTGAATGGCTTCCGCCCTCCCTTTCCCCCTCCTCACCCCTCTTCATCTCGCCTATCTTTCCCTTTCCTCCTTTTCGCGATCGCCGCGCACCGAAAAGAGATGGTCGACGAGAGCCATGGGCTGAAACGCCAGCACCAGCGCGCCCTCGCCGCGCGGCTCGGTCGCCGCCATCGCCGCGACGCGCGCGCCGCGCAGGGAGCGGCGATCGGGTGCCCGCGCGCGGCCCAAAAAGGGACGAAGGAACGCCGAGGCGCTCGACGAGATCGGCGCAAGACGGGATCGGGAGCGGATCGGGACGATCGCGCCGGGCGGAGGCGGGTAGGGTAGGGCCCGGGGCGCGGGGGGGGGGAGAGGAGGAAGGGTGGGAGAGGGCCGGGAAGGGCGAGGGCCGGATCTTTCGCGGGGCGCCGGCAAGACCCCGGCGAGGGAGCCAGCCTCGCGGATGGCGAGCGAGAGAGGCGGTGCGCGCGCGACGGGGCGCGGATCCGCGCGCGCGAGCGGTGCGAGGTTTCGGCGTGCGTCGAGTTACAGAGCGGCCGCTGCGCGAGGCGGGCGATGACGCCGGGCGGGGGGGAGGGGCGGGGGGATTCGGGCGCCGGCCAAAAAGTGCCTTCCTCCCCGAAGAGGCGTCCTCCCTTGCCGCCGTCTCGGGACGCCGGACGCGTCGGATCAGATGTCATCGAGCTTGGCGACGCCCGCGACGAGCTTTTTGGTGAGCTCCGAGAGCGCGAGGAGCCGGAGCAGGGCCGGCTCGACGTCCACGCTCGAGGCCTCGAGCGCCTCGCACGCCGCCGACAGCTCGTCGTTCGCGCGCGCCGCCTCCTTGGCGGTGGACTGCGGTCGAGGAGAGGGACGCGTGAGGAAGAGGGGAGGGGGGGGGGGGGGGGGGGGGGGAGGGGAGCGCAGCGCAGCCGCCTCGCGCTCGCCGCCTCGGGGTCGCTCCGTGCCGGCCGCCTCGCGGCCCGCATCCCCGCCTCCTATTTCCAAGGCACCTGCAGCTCCTGAACAGCGCCCTCGTACAGCAGCAGGTGGTCAAAGGTCTGCTGCTGCGAGTCGAGAACCTTGTTCTCCAGCGTTCCGAGTACAGAGTCCAGTTGGGCCTCGAACACAGTCAAAGCGGTGCGCAGCGGCGCGGCCGAGCCTGTCGCGGGCGCCGCGGCCGCGCCGGGAGCCATGGCGTAGCGCGGCCACGCCGGGCGGGGCGTCGACTCGATCGCCTCCCCGGGACCCGAAGAGCGGGCCGGGAGACGTCCGGGCGAGACGATCGTCTGCGGACGATCGCGCCCGGGGATGCGGGCGCGCGGGGCGTGGGGTCGCCAGACGAAGCGCGCGGGAATGCGGGCGCGCGCGCGCGCGCGCGGTCTCGGCCGCCCCGGCCTCGTCCCCTCCGCCCCACCGCCCTCCGCTCCCCCGTCCTCCCACGCGGGCCGGAAGCGGGGCGGTCCGGTGCTCCGCTCGAGACGCCGTCGCGATTTTTCTCGCGATCCGTTTCCCTCGGCGCGTTGCCCAGGTGTGCATTCGGTCTCTGCAACTATGACGATCGTGCTCAAAGGCATCCGCGGGATTCTTTCGCTCGCGCAGGTGCGTTCTGGGGAAGCGCGGGGGGGGGGGCGGGACCGGGGGCCGAGCGGGTCGCCGAGCCGTCAATCGCCGCGCGCGGTCCACGCGCGGCGATTGGCGTCGGGGAGGACATTCCCGGGCGGAGAGCGGCTCGAGCGCTCGACCATGAAATTGTGTTGCGATGCGTGCGCGCCTGGGCACGGAAGCGATCGAAAGCGGAGCGAGGCGGGGAGGGAGGGGTGGGGCTGGTCCGGCGGAGGCGAGCGGCGCCGGGCGACCGGCGGTGAGCGAGAGCGGTGCTGGGAGGGAGGGGTGGGGCTGGTCCGGCGGAGGCGAGCGGCGCCGGGCGACCGGCGGTGAGCGAGAGCGGTGCTGGGAGGGAGGGGGGGGGCGGGGCAAGTCTGGCGGTGGGGGAGTGCTGCGATGGCGCGGGGGAAGTCGGGGCAAGTTCGGGGTCGAGCTCCGGCCTGCGGCCGTCACCCTCTTCGCCCTCGTCACCCTCTGCCGACCCCCCCCCCCCCGTCGTCTGTGCAGGTTGGCATTGCGGTGGGCATGATCGTTGTGGTTGCGGTCAAGCTGTCGAACATCACGGTGGACCTCGGTCTTCTGAGCCTCGACGTGACCTATCGCTGCCTCCTGGGTCCCAGCTACCACTCCAACACGATCTGCCGCTACTCGTACGTCGCCTGCGGGCTGTCGCTGGCCGCCTCGATCGGGACGGCCATCGTGCAGCTCGTGTCGCTCGACTGCTGCGGCGTGGCCTCGCTCGTCGACCTCTGCGTGGGCTTTGGGGGAGGCATCTGGTGGATGATCGCCGCAGCGGTCATCACCAACAAGGCCAGCAACGTCAACGACGGAGGACTCAACCTGCAAAACTGGAGAGATCTCGTCATCGCCATGGCGTGGGCAGAGGTCGCGCTCTTCCTCCTCGTCGCGCTCACGGCGCTCCTGGGGTTTTGCCTCTGAAGAAAGGGGAGCAAAAAGACTTGGGAAGCAGAGAAGAGGAACGGGGGGGGGGGACAGAGCAAGGGGAATCGGGAAGCGGCAAAGGAAGCTGGGGTCCAGGGCGGCGAGATTGCGCTTTGTTCCGCAATCGCATGCGTAGATCGAGGCGCGCCCTTTGCTCCCAAAAGCACGGTCCGCTCGTCCCGGACCGTCCTGCCGCTCCTCGCGCCCGCTCGCGCCCGTTCGCGCCCACCGGCGCCCGCCTGCCCCCACCCGGGCCAAAAGGCTGCCTCTTCGCCGCAGCCAACCGACCCCCTTCCGCGCCCCCCCCCCCCGCCGCACACGCAACGACTTTGCTCTGCCAGGCTCCGAGACGTCCGCCTCTTCCCGGCCGATGGGCCGCACGTTCGCCTCTCGCTCCCCCGCTTCCCCTCCCCCTCCTGTTTCCCGCGCCCCGCTGCCCTTTTCCTCGTCCGCCTTTCGCGCCCTCGCGGGCCCTGCGCGCCACCCCCATGCTCCGCTCCTCGCCCCAAACTGGCCTCCTAAGCCCGAGACGCGTCGCACGCTCGCTCCGGAAAGCGGAACCCGAGAGTCGTTGGCCGGCGCCCTTGGGTAGGAGGCCCGGGGAGTTGTTCGGGCCTCCGCCCCGCCCCCCCCGCGCCCCCTCTCCCCGCTGCCCCTCCCTCGCTCACCGCGCTGCCCTTTCCGCCACACGCACGTTTTCGCTTTTTTCGTCTTTTCGCACTCACCCGCCGCTCGGTCGCGCATCGGTCGCATTTGTGTAACTCGTGTGCGATCGCTCGGGCGGGTTTTAGCAGACGTCTGCGTCAGGGGCGCTCGGACGCCGCGCCCGCGGCGCAACGCGGCCGCGAAATTCCCCGGCGGGTCGGCTCCTCCCCCTCCCCCCCCGTCCCTCCGTTTGGCTCGCGTCCAGCCCGCGCGCGCCTCTCCGTCCCTCCTCCCCGCCCCACCCTCCCCCCTCCTGCGCCCCCACCTCTCCCTTTCTCTGCCTCCCCCCCCGGTCTGCGGTGGCAATTCCTCTCGGGCCGCGCGCCCCCCCCCCCCTCGCGCGCGGTCCGCTCCCGGTTTCCCCTCTTCCGCGCCGCGATCCAGCTTTGGTCCCGTGGCCTCTTTCGTCCTGCTTTGACCCGTCGTCTCGGGCCCGCGAGCTCGATCGACAGGATGGCGACGTCCGCGCTCGGTCTCGGGGGGCTCATCTCCACCGCTGCGCGCGAGATTTTCGTCCACCATCGCATCCCTCCCAAGCCGATCATCGCCGGTCTCGCGTCCAAGGTGCGCTCGACGCGCCGAGGGGTCGCGTCGGAGCGTCGGAGCGACGGGGCGAGCCCGCTCGATGCCTCCTCGCCGGGGTTTCCCCGCCGTCGCGCGGGTGGTCGCCGGGGGGGCCTTTGAACGCGCCGCGGGGAGGCGGGGGAGGGAGGAGGGGGGCGAGGAATCCATGGCGTCCGCCGTCGCCGCACGCCGGACCGTGATCGCGGGGCGCTCGCACGCCCGAGCGCGCTCGGACGGGCGCGAAGGGAAGAAAAGGGGAGCGGGGAATGCGGAGTGCGGAATGCGGAGTGCGGAACGGAGAGTGCGGAACGGGGAGTGCGGAATGCGGAGTGCGGAGTGCGGAACGGGGAGCGGGAGGAGAGCGCGAGTGCCTAGGGAGGGGCGACCCCGCGAACGGCCTTCCTGCCCTCGCGAACGGCTTTCCTGCCCCCTTTTTTGCTCCGTCCTCCCATGCCCCTCCTCCCTTCTCCCTCCCCCCCACCCCCCCCCCCCCCCCCCCCCTCCCACACCCCCCCCCCCCTGGCCCCCTCTTTGTTGTGTTGTTATTTCAGGGTCTTGGCTATGGCATTTTGGCTGGGAGTACTCTGGTGAAGGTTCCTCAGCTGTTGAACGTGGTGAAGCATCGTTCTGCGGACGGTCTGAGTCCTCTGTCGTTTGAGATTGAGACGTTCACGCTGAGCGTGGCGGCGACGTACGGCGCGCTCTTCTCGCTTCCTCTGTCGGCGTACGGCGAGTCTGTCGCGTTGTTGATCCAGAACAACCTTCTTTTGTTTCTGATCTACCACTTCCAGCGCCGGAGCCTGGCCCGGACGCTCGCGCTGGTCTTCTTCCTCGTCGCCTGGGCCTTTGTGGCCGTCTCGGGCCTCGCCACCCCCGCCCTCGTCACGTCGCTCTTCGAGGCCAACAACGTCCTCATGATCGCTTCCCGAGTACCCCAGATCCTCCAAAACTTCGCAGCAGGGTCCACGGGACAGCTGTCCGGGATCACCTACGGCCTCAACGCCGTCGGCGCCGCCGCCAGGATCTTCACCTCGATGCACGAGGGCGCAGGAGCCGCCATGGTCCGCGGAGCCATCATCTCCACGACCCTCAACGCCATCCTCTTCGCGCAAATCCTCGCCTACGGGAACAAGGCCGCCAAGGCAGAGAAGAAGAAGAAGGCGCACGCCGCCGCCGACAAGAAGGACGAGTGACGCGTCGGGGGGAGGAGGAGGAGGAGGAGGAGAAAGGAGGGAGAGGGCGGGGGAGGGGGAGGGGAGAGCAAGGAAAGCGCGGCCGCGACCGGGACGGGGATCGGAGACCGCGTCGAGGAGAGCGAGCAAGGCGCAGAAACGATCGTGGGGGGCAGAAGGCGCGTCGAGGGGAGCGCGGACAGGGCGAGAAAGGACCGAGAGGGGGGGGGCGAGGAGCATCACGAAGGGCGGGAGGCGGCGACGAGGGGGGAAGGGGGAGGATGCGAGCGGGAAGAGCGCGGACAGAAGCGCAGAAAGGGGGGCGAGACGGACCCGTGCGGCGGATCGAACGTCGCACAGGCCTCCGGACTCCCCACCCCTCTTCTCCGCTCCTTCCCGACCCTTTCCCCCTCATCCTCCTCCTCCTCCCTCTCCTCCCTCTCCTCCTCCACCTCCTCCTCCTCCTTCTCCCTTTCCCCTTCGCCTCCCGCGGCTCGGCTGAGCCCTCTAGAGTTTTATCTCGCCTCCGCCCGGTCGCTGTGGCGCCTCCTCGACGCGAGGCTGCGGCTCGGGGGCGCGTGCGCCCGCGCCTCGCGCGCCGCCGGCGCGGCCCTCCGCCGCGCCGCGCTGGCGAGGGGGTGGAAAAGGCTGCTGCCGCGCAGGCTGCTCCGGTGGGCGCGCCGCAAAGCCAGGCGGGAGGAGGAAGAGGAGGAGGAGGACGGCGACCGCGCGGGCGGCCCGGGCCCCTCCCCCTCGCGCTCCCGCCCCGCCCAGCCCCCTCGCCGCCCCTTCTCCTCGCGCTTCCCCTCGCTCTCCTCGCTCGCGCGCCTCTCGCGCACGACTCGCCGCCGGAGACCCCGGTCGCGGGCGCAGAGCCCAGCGCGCGCGCGCTGCCGGGCACCATCTCGCCGACGCTCAGCCTGAGGCGCGGAGCGGCAGAGGGCGGGAGGAGAGGCTGGCAGGCTCCGGGAGGGGGGAGGGGAGACCGGGCCCCGGAGGGCGGCTGGCAGGTCTAGGCTTGGGCGGGGAAGGGCATGGGCCGGCGGGGGCGGGCGTTGGCCGCCTCCTCCCCGGGTCGTCGCGTCCGCGCGGCGGCGGCGCCGAGGCGTCGCCGCTCGCCTTTTCGCCTCTGGGCAAAGCTGGGCGGCAAAGGGATGGGCGCAGACGCAAGGTTGCCCCCCTCCCACACGCACACGCCCTTTTTCCGTCCGTTCCTTGCCCTGTGCTGCGCCCTTTTCCGTCGTCGCCCTTCTCCTCCCCCCTTTGCTTCCGTGCTCGAGCTGCCCCTCCCCTTTGTCCGCTTGCCGCCGCTCGTTCCGCCCTCCCTCGCCCCCCCCCCCCTTTCTCGCGCCCTCACGCTCTCCGCCGCTCTCTTCCGCGCCTCTTTCGTTTCTTCGCCCCTTTCACACGCGTCGCATGCCCCTCCGCCACCTCTTTTCTGCTTCCTGGCCCTTCCCCCCCCTTCCCGCTTTTCCTCGGCCTTTGGACCCCTTTCGGCCCACCCCCGGCTGCAATGCGCGCTTCCCGCCACGTTTCCCGCCACTCTTCCACCCCATCGCGCTGTGCAGCTTCTTGCAGGCGGAGAGAAGAGGGCGGAGAGCGGAGAGCGACGCGCGGAGAGTGGAGGGCAGAGGGCGGAGAGCGACGCGCGGAGGGCAGAGAGCGACGCGTGGAGAGTGGAGAGCGACGCGCGCATCGCCAATCGATTCCCGCCGCGGGCATCGAGCGCCCACCGCCCTCCCCCGCCCGTCCGCGTTCGAAATTCCCGACGGCTCCGGGTCGCCCGCTCCCCCGGTTTCCCTCCTCCCCCCCCTCCGCAGCGTCCAGTTTCCACCAGAGTCCGGTTTCGGCCCGGCACAAACGTGCGCGTCGCGGGGATTCGAAAAGGAGTCGAGCATCGTCCCCCTTCCACGCGTACCGGCGCACGTGCGCGAAAGGGATTGCCTCTTGCTTCATTCGTTGCATCGGGGAGCGCGTGCGCGAAGGGGATTGCCTCTTGCCTCATCCGTTGCATCAGGGCGCGCGTGCGCAAAGGGATTGCCTGTTTCACGCGTCGGCGGCGCGTGCGCAAACCCCACACCATCCCCGATGAGATCATCCCTCTTCGATCCCTGGGTGCATCGGACCTGACCTCGTCGGACCTCGCCCCCAAGTGCGCCTGGTTTCCCGTGCGCTGCGTGCGGTGCGGCGGCGTCCTCGTCCCTCCCGTCCTCGTCCCTTTGTTTCCCGTCTCCCCCCCCCCCCCTTCTCCTCAGCAGCAGGAGCTCTTGGTGTTGGCGAGGGAGGTTCCCTCTCCGGGGCGGATGGTGTTGGCGGGTCCCCTGGCTGCGGGTTCGCGTGCCATGCGCGACTTGATCTCTGCGGCCATGGTCATGAAGGCCTGTTCGACGTTGGCTGCCGACTTGGCCGAGGTTTCGAGGTAGGGCACGCCAATCTCGTCGGCAAAGGCCTTGGCGGTGGCATAGTCGACCTTGCGGTCCTGCTCGAGGTCCACCTTGTTGCCCACCAGCAGCTTGTTCACGTTCTCGTTCGCGTACCGGTCAATCTCGTTCAGCCACTGCTTGACGTTCACGAACGAGTCGGGATCCGTCACGTCGAACACCACGATGATGCCGTGCGCCCCCCTGTAGTAGCTGCTCGTGATCGTCCGGAAACGCTCCTGACCAGCAGTGTCCCAAATCTGAAGCTTGATCACCTTGCCATCCAGCTCAACCGTGCGGATCTTCTACACAGCACAAACCAAGGAACGGAAAATGGAGGGGACGGGGTGAGCCAAGGGGGGGGGGAAATGGAGAATGGGCAAGGGCGTCTGCCCCTCCGCCCGCGCGGCGCCGCGCCGCGCCGGACGCGCGCGCGTCGCATGGCATCGACATGTGCGGTCGACGAAGTGTCCGTGCGCGCGGCCGCGCCCGCGCGCGACCCCGCGATCGCCGGGCACATGCCCCCGCGGTTTCCGCGGCCCCCACGAGCCCCGGGCTGCAATGGCCCCCCCCCTCCCCCCTCCCAGTCCCCGGTGCCTCTCCCCTGGTGCCAATGCCGCCCCCCGCCCATGCTCCGGTCCATTCCGGACCTCTCCCCTCCCCACCTCCTCTCCTCCCCACCTCCTCTCCTCTCTTCCCCACCTCCTCTCCTCTCCTCCCTACCTCCCCACCTCCTCTCCCTCCAATCCCTTCCCCGCCTGCGCCTCGCGGCAACGCACAAAGTCGACGCCGATGGTGGAGATGTAGCTCTCGGTGTAGGTGTCGTCCTGCGATCGGAGCGAGGAGGGCGGAGCGGTGGGCGGCGCGCGACGCACGCCGCGGCGAAGGAGGAGCGCTTCCGGGGGAGAGGGGGGCGCTTCCGGACGGCGCGCGCACCGCCTGCACGCGCGGCGCGCGCCCGCGCGGGCGAGCGGAGAAGGGGGGAGCCGCGCCCGGGCCATCCCCGGGCAAGGCGCGGGCTCGGGGGACGACCGGGAGCCCGGATCGGTCGGCAATTCCGCCCGGCGCACCCCGCTCCCCTTCCTCATCCTCGTCGCGACCAGCTCCCCCCTTCCTCCTCCCCCCTTCCCCTCCCATCTCCGCCCTCGTCCCATCCCTCCCCGATCTCCCCCCCCCTCCGAGCCCTCCCTCCCTCGCCACATCGGAAAAGCGCCGGCCTCTTCCGCCTCCTCCCCCTCCTCCCCTCTCTCCGTCCCATCTCCCCAGCCAGCCCCCGCCCCTGCCTCCGCCTCCGCCCCTCTCCTTCCGGGGAGGCCGCTCCCGGCCGCGCGCGCCCTCGCGCTCCGCGGCGCGGAAACGAGCACCCGACCGCGACGCACCGCGAAACGAAGCAGCAGGCACGACTTGCCGACGCCCGAGTCTCCGATCAGCAAGAGCTGTGGGAAGAGGACAGACAGGGGGGTGAGCGAGGCGGGCCGCTCCGTTCGGTCGCGCCCGGCGCGAGCCCCTCCCCCCGCCTCCCCCTCTCCCGGTGGTGGGAAGGAGCGCGGGTAGAGCCAGGCGGGGGCCAGGCGGGGTTCACAGCCTCGGGAGAGTCCGCGCCGCGCGCGGGTCCGCGAACGCCAAGCCGCAGACGCCGCGTCTCGTTGTGCGCACCTTGAAGAGGTAGTCGTACTCGGGGTTCGACATGGCGGCCGAGGGTCACCGCGAGGGGGAGCGAGCGGCGTCGATCGCGCGGGGCGCGTGAACCACGAGGGGGGAGAGCGCGGAGGGGGGGTGGGAGCGGGGGGAGGCGAGACGCTCGGACGGACTGGTTCGCAGGCGACGAGACGGAGCGCGCTTTGACGCGGACGTCTCAGGGGAGCGAACTGGAGCGACGCGAACAGGTCTGCGCTGGGGGCGCGCGCGGGCAGGAGGGCGCCTTGGATCGCGCGCCGGTGGGCGGGCGCGGCCCTGGCCGGCCTCCCCGCGGCCGTTTGGGAAGGCGCGGCGGGAAGACGCGGCGGGAAGGTGAGGGGAGGGGAGAGGAAAGAGGAGAGGGGGGGGAGAGGAGGGGGGGCGGAGGAGGTGAGCGACGGGGAGGACCGGTGGGGAGAGGGGCGGGGAAGAGAGCCAGCCGAGACGGCAGAGGAGGGGGGCGGGGAAGGGGGCGAAGGGAGCCAGCAGGGACGACAAGGGGGGGGGGGAGCCGGCCGAGCTGGCCCTTCGTCTGGGGGGGGCGGGAAGATGAAGGGGAGCCGGCCGAGCCGGCCGCTCGTCTGGGGGCGGGGGGTGAGAGGGCCGGCCGAGCCGGCCGCTCGTCTGGGGGGGGGGGGGGGAGGAAA
>PGFX01003805.1:0-11539 GCA_003612995.1 Prototheca bovis | reverse complement strand
GTCCCCCCCCCCCCCCCCGGGTCCGCGGGCGGCCCGGCCGATTGACGCCGCGGCGGTGGCCAACCCGCGATCCGGACGGCGCGTCTTGCTCGGCCGGATTTTCGATCGGCGCTGCGGTCGGCCGCCGGTGTGCCGCGAAGGGGGCGGGCCGCGCCGCCGTCGCCGCCTCTTCACCCCCTCCTTCCTGCCTCCTCCTGCTCTTTAGCTCGCCGCGCCGCACCGCGCGCGCGTCCTCGCAGTTTGACCGCCCGCTCACCTCTTCCCCGTCGCAGATCCGAGCGTGCGTGATCGGTTGCCGCGCGATGGCCATGCAGGCCTCCCCGGCCGCCGACAGCGGCGGCCAGGGCGCTGCCTCTGCCTCCCCCGGCGCCCCCGACGGCGCGGCGGCCAACGACGACCCGCTGTCCTTCGAGGAGCTCTTTGGTCCAGGGGAGTTGTGCATGGACGACGACCCGGCGTACGTTGCGTTTGCGCGCGTCGAGGGCTCGGCGGCGGCGGGCACCAACGAGCCGCAGGCAAGCGGCACCCCCTCAAGGGCTGCGTCTCCTGCAGAGCCCTGGCCGGGGGCCGGCGACGGCGTGGCCCGGACGCCCGCCTCGCGCCCGAGGACGCCCGTCTCGCGCCCTCAAACTGCGACGCCGAGGCTGCAGGACGCGCGGCCCTGGCCGGCGGCGGCCGCGGGCGCCCCCAGTCGCCCGCCCTCGAGCGTCGGGGCGGCGCCACCACCCCAACCGCCGCCCCCGCCGCCGGTCCTTTCGGCCGAGGAGGATGCCGTGCTGGTGCAGGCTCGTGAGCTGCGGCGTCTGCGCGCACGTGCGCGCCAGACGCCCGCGCAGGAGCCAAAGCCTCGGCCGGCGCACCGCGACGCGCTGCTGGACGAGATGAAGTGGATGGCCAAGGAATTTCAGCGTGAGCGCGCCTGGCGCGTCAAGCAGGCGCGCCGCTGGGCCAACGCGTGCAAGCGATCCGGCAAAGACCTCGAGTCGCGCGAGGCGGTGCGCGAGCGCGAAGAGGCCAAGGCCGTCGAGCGCCGCGCGGCCTGGATCGGGCGCGAAGTCGCGGCCTACTGGGCCAAGGCGCGCCGGCTCGCCGTCTACCGCGCCAACGTGCGCGAGCAGACGTGCCGCGCCGAGACGGCCGACCGCCAGCTCAACTTTTTGCTCGAGCAGACGCAGCGCTACTCGCGCATGCTGGCCGACAGGCTCCGCGAGCGCCGAGGCGAGGCGCCCCCGGACGCCGAGCGAAAGCATCCCCCTTCCGACGGAAACGGCAGCGACGCCCCCGACGGGACGACCCGACACGCCGCGGAGCCACGCCTCGCTTCCGCCGATCGCGATCGGTCCCCGTCTCGGGCACGGCAGTCCTCGCCGCCACGCTTGCCGTCGGCGGGGTCGTCCGACGCCTCCGCGCCCCCCTCGTCTCGCCCCCGGTCGCCGCCCCCGGCGGCGGCGCAGCTGGACCAGGCGGCCGCTGACGACGAGGACGACTATTCTGGGGACGAGGACGACGCGGACGACGAGGCGACGCTTGACGAGGAGGCCAGGGTCGCCCGCGAGGAGGGCCGCGACGAGGACGAGGAGCACAGGGCCGAGCTCGCTGGCCTCGAGGCCGACGCCAACGTGCCCATCGAGGTGCTCCTCGCGCGCTACGGTCGCTCGTGCTCTCCTGCGGGATCCGCAGAGGCGCAAGGCGCCGCTGCCGGCGCGGCGATGGAGACGGACGACGAAGGCGACGAGGGCACCGAGGAGGGCGCTCCGGCCCCAAGCGGCTCCGAGGACGACTATTCCGGCGACGAGGACGACGCCGACGACGAGGCGACGCTTGAGGAGGAGGCGCGCGCTGCGCGCGAGGAGGGCCGCGACGAGGACGAGGAGCACAGGGCAGAGCTCGCCGCGCTAGAGGCGGACGCCGACGTGCCCATCGAGGTGCTTCTCGCGCGCTACGGCCATCCGGGCGCCGCGGCCGCAGCAAGCGCAGGGTCGACCCCCGAGCTCGCGCGGGCCAGCGGCTCCGACGACGACTCGGGAGTATCCCACGAGGCCGACGCGCACGCCGAGGCCGCGAGCGAGGACGACTATTCCGGCGACGAGGACGACGCCGACGACGAGGCCACTCTCGAGGAGGAGGCGCGCGCTGCGCGCGAGGAGGGCCGCGACGAGGACGAGGAGCACAGGGCCGAGCTCGCTGGCCTCGAGGCCGACGCCGACGTGCCCATCGAGGTGCTCCTCGCGCGCTACGGCCATCCGGGCGCGGCCGCGGCGCCAGCTGTCGACAGCGACGTCGCGGAGGGAAACGTGCCGACGGAGGCGGGGGCGGACGAGGAAGAAGACGCGTCAGCAGCCGCCGGCCGAGACCCCTCGTCGTCCCCGCCCGATGAGGACGACGCCGACGACTACTCGGCCGACGAGGATGACGCCGATGACGAGATGACGCTCGAGGAGGAGGCGCGTGCCGCGCGCGAGGAGGGGCGCGACGAGGACGAGGAGCACAAGCTCGAGCTACAGGCGCTCACGTCCGAGGCGGACGTCCCGCTCGTGGCGCTCCTCGGCGCCTACCGTCCCTCCGGGTGGTCCGGCGACGCCGCCGCCGACGCCGCCGCCGACGCCGACGATGCGTCGCCGACGGCCGGCCGGAAGGGCGAGCCGTCGTCCGAGCGCGCGCCGCAGGCGCCGGTCAAGCCCGAGCCGGCGGCCCGTGGGGACGACTCCATGGAGGTCGACGCAACGGCGTCGCCAAAGGAAGAACCTCCTCGCGACGCGTCTTCGCCCGCGTCCGCCCCGGGCTCGAGCTCGGCCCAGGCCCGGGCCCAGACCCGAGCTGCATCGCCGCCGCCCCCGCTCGCCTCGACTGCCTCGCCGCCCTCTGCCGCGGTCACGGCGCCCTCGCCCCCTCCGCCACCCGCGGGCGCCTCTCGTCGGCGGGTCGGGCCGGTCCCGCTTCCGTTCCTGCTGCGCGCGAACCTGCGGTGGTACCAGCGCGAGGGCCTCGACTGGCTCGTGACGCTGCACGACCGGCGGCTCAACGGCATCCTGGCCGACGAGATGGGCCTGGGCAAGACGCTGCAGACCATCTCGCTGCTGGCGCATCTCGCGTGCGAGTACGGCGACTTTGGGCCGCACCTCGTGGTGGTGCCGACCTCGGTCATGCTCAACTGGGAGATGGAATTTAAGCGCTTCTGCCCCGCCCTGCGGCTGCTCGTCTACTACGGCTCCGCCAAGGAGCGCCAGGCCAAGCGCCAGGGGTGGTCTAAGCCCAACGCCTTCCACGTCTGCATCACCTCGTACACGCTCATCCTGCAGGACGCTCGCGTCTTCCGCCGCAAAAAGTGGAAGTACCTCATCCTCGACGAGGCGCACATGATCAAAAACTGGCGCTCGGCGCGCTGGCAGACGCTGCTCAACTTCCAGGCCAAGCGTCGGCTCCTCGTCACCGGCACGCCGCTGCAGAACGACCTCATGGAGCTCTGGTCGCTGATGCACTTTCTCATGCCCGCCGTCTTCGCCTCGCACGACCAGTTCCGTGACTGGTTCTCCCAGCCACTCACGGGCATGGTCGAGGACGGCCAGGCCGAGGGCGCGGCGGCCGATGCGGCCACCGCGGTCGCTGGCGCCGAGGACGCGCTGGCGCCCTCGACGCCCGCGAGTCGCGCGCGGGCGCCATCCTCTGCGCTCACCGGCCCCGCGGCGCGGCTGCACGAGGCTCTGCGCCCGTTCGTGCTGCGCCGCCTCAAAAAGGACGTCGAAAAGGGGTTGCCACCGAAGCACGAGCATGTCGTCTACTGCGAGCTCTCGCGGCGCCAGCGCGCGCTGTACGAGGAGTTTATCGGATCGACCGCGGCCCGCGAGGCCATGTCGTCCGGAGGCATGCTGGGCGTCATGAACGTGCTCATGCAGCTGCGCAAGGTCTGCAACCACCCGGACCTGTTCGCCCCGCGCCCCGTCGAGTCGCCGCTGCGCCTCGGCAGGCCCTACGTCCGCGTGCCCACCTCGCTCGTCTCCTTTGCGACCGGGGCGTGGGGCGGCGCGCCGGGCAGCGAGGATGCGGAGCGGTCACCCGCGTCGCGACCCTTTCCCGCGTCGGGCGACGAAGCCTCCGAGCGGCCGCCCGCGCCGCCCTTCTCCCCCGCGCCCGCCGGCTCGCGCCTCGCGGCGCCTTGGGGGCTCGCGGGCAGCCTCCCGGCCGCGCTCGACCTGTTCGCGCGCGCCTCCATCCCCGCGTCGAGCGCGCTGCGCGAGATCGAGCTCGCAGACCCGGAGGCCGCCGAGGCGCTCGCCTGGCCGCTGGACGGCCGGCAGGACCCGGGCGAGCTGCTGCGCTGCCGCCTGGACGAGCGCCGGCCACCCCCGCCGCGCCTCCCGGACGACCTCGCCGCTGGGCCGCCCGCCTCGTCTTCCTCGCCGCTCGAGGACCGCTGCCTGCAGTGCGCGCTGCGCACCGAGGCGTGGGCTGAGGACCGCGTCACCGACGCCGCCGCGTCCTGCTCCCTCGAAGAGTGGCTCGGCCGGCCACTCGCCGCGCGCAGTCTCGCGGCCGTCCAGGCCTCGCTCGCGGAGACGCGCGAGCGCGCCCGGGCGCGCCGCTCGGAGCGCGCGCGCCGTCTCGCTGTCGCACAGACCGAGCGCCTCGAGCGCCTCCGGCGGCCCTCGCCGATCGCGCCAGACCTGGTCGCCGCCTGCATCGTGGCAGGCACGCCTGCCGCGGGCGGGCTCTGGGCCGGCCGCGACGGGGACGGGCCCGCGCGAGGCGCCGGCCGGCCCTCGGCGCGGCTCGACGACCCGCTCGATCTTCCCCACGTTCCTCTGTCGCTGCGCGGGCTGCTCGTGCCCTGGGACGAGCGCGCCGAGGCCGCCGCGCGGGACGTCGTGCGGCTGCCCTCGTTCGTCGAGCCCGCGGCCGCAAGGCCCCTCGAGCTGCTGGCGCTCGGCCGCGGCGCCGAGCGCGCCGCGCGGGTCTCCGGGTCGGCGCTGTCGGATGCCTGGCCGCCCGTGCAGCTCGCGAGCCCGGCCGAGGTCACGGCCGCGCGTGCGGGGGCCAAGGCGCGCGGCCGCGCGGGGGGGGGCGAGGGCGACTCGGCGCAGGCCGCCGTCACTGCCGCCGCCGCCGCCGCCGCAGGGGCCGCCGGTGAGCCCCCGCCGCCGCCGCCGCCGCCGCCGGCCAGCAAGGCAGCTCCGAGCGCGCTCGAGACGGCCCGCGCCTCGGCGTTCCCGGACCCCAAGCTCGTGCAGTACGATGCGGGAAAGCTGCAGGCGCTGGCGCCGCTGCTGTCGCGGCTGATCGCCGGGGGCCACCGGGCGCTCATCTTCACCCAGATGTCGCGCATGCTCGACGTGCTCGAGGCATTTTTGAACCTCCAGCGCATCGCGTACGCGCGCCTAGACGGGGGCACCAAGCCCGAGGCTCGCGCGCTGCTGACGCAACGCTTCAACGCCGACGAGCGCCTCAAGGTCTTCATCCTCTCGACGCGCTCCGGCGGCGTCGGCCTCAACCTCACCGGGGCGGATACCGTCATCTTCTACGACGCCGACTGGAACCCGGCCATGGACGCGCAGGCGCAGGACAGGTGCCACCGCATCGGCCAGACGCGGCCCGTGCACATCTACCGCCTCGTCACCAGGCACACGGTCGAGGAGAACATCCTGCGCAAGAGCGACCAGAAGCGACAACTCGACTACCTCGCCATCCAGTCGGGACAGTTCACCACCGCCGGCCTCGAGCTCGGCGCAGGCGAAGCCCCCGACGCCGAGGCAGGGGGAAAGGGCTGTGGCCCCGACGGCGCCGGCGGCGCCGAGGCGGCGCGCAGGCGCAAGGACGCCGGAGAGGCGACGCCAAGCGGCCGAGAGATCGAGGATGGTGTCGCCGATCGGGGCGCGCCGGACCGGAGCGGCTCGGCGGCCGCAAAAACGCCCCGAGAAACGGCTAGGAACGCCAGCCGAGGCGCCGGGGCCGACGGCAGGACCAAGCCGCGCCTCTCCGACGGCGCCGCCGCCGACGGCGGCGGCCCATCCGCGCTCCGCACGCAGGGCGGCAAGGCCGCCTCCGAAATTATCCCTCCGGCCGCGGGCGAGGGCGAAGACGAGCCGGGCTCGCCGACCTCCTCGCTCGACCCCTTTGCGGCCGCGCTTGACGGGACCGCGGGCGTCGGGGACGCCGACAGCGACGACGAGGGCAACGAGCGCGCCGCCGCTGCGCGCGAGCGCGCCGAGGAGGAAGCCGAGTTCGGCGAAGAGGGCGCCGCGCCGGACGATGTCGAGTCGAGCGACGGCGAGGGCGCCTCCCGCGCCGCCCCCGAGGGCAAGGCCAGCAGAAAGGCCGACAAGGCCGTGCGCTTTGCCGAGGGCGCGGCCGCGGCGCCGGAGGCGCCAAAGCCGCCCTCGCACCTGCACCTCGAGCCCGGGGAGGACGTCGAAGCCTACCTCTCGCGGCTCGACGGCATGCTGCGCCCCGTCGAGCGCCTCATGGTGCGCTGGCTGGATGAGGACGACGCCGAGACGGCCGAGGCGCTCGGCTCGGTCGTCGCGGCCAAGCGTGAGGCCGAGGAGGCCGAGCGCCGCGGCGACCTGGACCTCGCGCGGCTGGATGCCGAGGAGGCCGAGCGCGAGGCCGAGGCCGACGACGGGGCCGTCGGCGGCGCGGCGCTGCCGCCCGACTGGGACCCGGTTCTCGCCGAGGCCGAGTACGGCGCTGCGATGGAGCGCGCCAAGGAAATCGACGAGCGCCGCGCGCTGATGGAGCTCGAGCGCCGCCGCAAGCTCGAGGAGCGCTGGGCCCGCGCCATCGCCAAGGCGGAGCGCGAGGCCGCCGCCGCCGCCAAGCGCGCCGCCGCGCGCGAGGCCGAGCGCGCCGCCGCGGCCGCCGCCGCCGAGGCCGCCGAGCGCGCGCGCGAGGCCGCCGAGGCCGAGGCCGCGCCGGCGCCGTGGACGAGGCGTGAGGACCTCGTCTTGGCGGTGGCCGCCGAGCTCTGGCGGGGCGGGGCGAGAGCCCCGGACCTGAGCGACGACGCGGCGCAGCCGTGGGCCGCCGCCGCGCGGGCGCTGCCCGCGGCCCTCGCCGACGACGAGCCCGGCGCCGCGGCGCGGTCGCCGGAAGCCTGCGCCGCGCGCTTTGCCACGCTTCTCATCGACGACGGCGGGGCGCGGCGTGCTCTGGCCGCCGTCGCCGCGGCGCTCCCGTCCGGCGCCGAGGGCGAGGCCGAGCTGCACGGCGTCGCCGCGTTCGCGGCCGCCCGCCTGGCCGCGCGGCCGATCGACGCGGCCAGGATGCACGCGGCGCTGCGCGCGCTCTGGGAGGCCTGGGCCGGTCGCCCCGGCGTCGACCACGCCGCGCCGCAGGTCTCGCTGGCGGCCGCCTCGTCCGCCCTCGCCACGCTGCCGGACGCCCAGGGGTCGGCGCTGCGCGACGCGGCGGCAGCTGCGTGCCCCGGCGAGGCCGGCCACGCGGTCGTCCGGCGCGCGGTCGCGACCTCGGGGCTGCTGTTCGCCATGGGACCCATGGAGGGACGCCCGCAGGACCCGCTGGCTGCGCCGGGGTCTGGCGTGGTCTGGCCGCCCTCGCCCGCGCACGAGCTCTCGCTGCCGCGACCAGGGGCACGCCGCAGGCGCACGCTCGTGGGGCGTCCGCGCAGCGCTCCGATCGCCTTCACGGCAGAGGGGGGCGCGGACGCGAGGTCGCCGGTGGCGCGCAAGCGCCCCCGCGTCGCTCAGGGTGCGACGTTCAAGGCGCCGTCCCAGGGCGCGACGCTCGCCTGCGACGGTACGGTCGACACCGCGGGCCGGCCTGGCTTTGGCCCGCCGGCCCCGCAGGCGACTCTCGGCGACGCCCCCGCGCAGCTCCAGCCCGGCACGCATCCGGTGGCGTCTCCGCACATGCAGTGCCCGTCACAGGCGCCCGTGCTGAGCCACGTCTTTCTGCCGCCCGGCGTCTCGCCGCCCCGCGCACCTTCGAGCCTTCCGCCTGGCGCCGCCCCGCCGCCCGGCCCGCTGCACGGCATGCCGATCGCGGGCCGGGGCGGCGGCGGCCCAGCGGTGGCGCTGCAGCAGCAGGCGCTGCTTCAGCTGCAGCAGCACGCAGCCCTACAAGCTGCGCTGCAGCAGCGGGCTGCGATGCAGGCCGCGGCCGGAACGTCGGGCGTCCCCGGAGCTGCCCCAGGGCTGGAGCCGGGGCCAGGGCCGGCCGGCCACGGCGGCGGCGCGTGGCCGCAGCTGCCGCCGCTCGGCCTCAACGCTCCCGCTCCTGCGGCGGGCAATGGGTTCCCTCCCGGGTTCCAGGGCTTGCCAGGTCTGCCGCAGGGCTTGCCGCAGGGCCTCCCGGGTCGTGGCGCGCCGTGTGCTCCTCCTGGTGCTCTCCCGTTCCCGCTCCCAGCCATGCCCGGGCAGCCGCGCCAAGCGCCGGACGGCGCGCCACACGGCCCCCCTGGGGGACTCCCTAGTGGTCTCGCCGAAGCGTTGGCCAACCCGGCCATCTTGTACAGCCTCCTTCAGGCACAACTGCAGCAGCGCGGCCCGAACGACTTTTCGGGCCGCGGCGGCCTTCCGCCCCAGTGAGATGCTTCGTTTCGACTGGGAGAAAGCCGCCCTCGCGCCGGGACGCGTTCCTTCACGGTGGCACGCGCGATCCGTTCTCGCACCGAGGCGGGTCTTCCCACGGCGGCGCGCTCGGCTCGTTTTCTCGCCGAGACGCGCCCTCCCCCCCCCCCCTTTGTTTATTCATTTCCAACTGTTCGCTCGCTGGTCTGCTCCGCTCGCGCTCGAGCAGGCCGCCCCTTTCGTTCGCTTCCTTTTGCCGCACCCCTTCCCGTTATATCGCTGCTCTCGCCATTGTGTTCGCCCCTAGCTTGCGGCCGCTCGCGTCGACATCCGGACGTGCCTGCCGACGCTGTCTGCCGATCTGGCCAATCGCGAGAAACATGCAGACGGGTGGCAGAAGCGGGGAGGTAGAGGGGGAGCGTGCGATCAAGTTATTGCAACGCGGAGGGCGGGACGCAGAGAAAGGTCGCGTGACGTCGAGAGATCGTGGAGCGAAGAGTCGAGGAAAAATAAAGCGAAGCGGGAAGGAGGAGAGAAGAAAACGACGACAATGTTCCGGCAGCAAAGGCGGGAGGCCGAGCGTCGGGCTCGAGCGTTCGTGACGCGCGTGGGGATGGAAGGCGTGAGGAAGCCTCCGGGGGCGGCTCATCCCTCACAGAAGGAGGAGGGGAAGGAAAAGTGGAGGGAAAGGCGGCTAGGTATGTGCGGGCGGTCGCCCCAGACGCGGTAGGATTGCGCGTGCTCCGGATCGGTATGCGGTGGGCGAAAGAAAAGGGGGGCGGGGCGGATAAAGCGTTTTGCAGCGCGAGGAGCAGGCGGGGCGGGCGAAATGGGCGGAATGGGTGGAGCGGACGAAACCGGGCGGGATGATCGGGGAGCTCGGCTCCGGGAAGCGCGCAGGTAGAGGAACGCCCGGAAGGAATGTGCTGATTGCTCCGGCAGAGCTCGCGGGCAAGCCGCTCGAGGTGGCGGCCTCCGCGCTCACGCGGCCGCGGCCTCGAGCGAGGTCTCCTCGGCGCGCTCGACGCCGACGTCTGCGGCGCCGGCCGGGGGCGCCCCGGGCTTGCCGTCGTCAAAGCAGAGTTTGATCTGCGCGTCCTCCAGCGCTCCGTCGTCCGCGGAGGCTTGCGCGAGCTCGGCCGAGGCGGCGGCCCGGGACGCCAGCGGCGAGAGCGTCGCAGAGAGCTCGGCCGAGGGCGCGGCCGAGCCGGCGAGGTCTGAGGCGGACTCGGCGCGCGCCGGGACGTGCGCGTCGACGGTAAAGGGCTCGGCGGCGCCGTGCCGTCTGGAGTCGGATCCGCGTCGGCGGTGCCCTCCGGCCTCGGGCAGGTTGGAGCGCGACGAGGTGCGGACGGGCGTCGAGGGCGTGCGCGCGAGCGTGCGCGCGGGCGAGCCGGCCGGGGCGGGGAAGGAGACGCTGCGCGCCCCGAGCGGGATGTGGCGCGGGCGGCGTCCGGAGCCCGAGGGGGGCTCGACGTGCTGCTCGACCTCGGCGTCCCACGGTTCGACGGCGGGCGAGGCGGTGCGGCTCGGGGACTCGTTGCGCTGCGGCCCCGAGACGCCCTCCTGCACCTGCGGCGAAAAGGCCACCTCGACGAGGCGTGCCTCGAGATCCCGCGCCTGTCGCTGCGAGTTTGCCAGCGCGCGGCGCAGGCGCACGACCTCCTTCTCCAGCAGCGTCGATTTTTGCGCCGCCGCGTCGCGGCGGTCCGCGCCCGCCACCTCGGCCGCCACCGAGACGCTGCCAGCGTCGGTCGAGGCCTCCGCCTCGGGGCCCGCCGCCTCGTCCGCAAGCGACGCCAGCGACGGCTCGGCGCTCGCGATCGCGGTCCTGTCCGAGGGCGGCGAGGCCGCGACGGGGGTGGCCGGCGATCCCGCGCGGACGCCCCGCGGGATGGCCACGGGGCTGGCGGGCGACGTCGCAAAGGCCGGCGGGGACGCGAAGACGGACGGCGTCTGGAAAGCCGCCGAGGCCGCCTCGGGGGTCTGCTCCGCGGCGGAAGCGCTGGAAGCGCTCGGTGTCTGCTCAGCGGCGGGGGGGTCGAGCTCGGCCTCCGCGCACCGCCCGTCCTCCCCCTCGGCCCCCGCGCCCGTCGCGACCCGTTCGGAGGGGGCCGAGTCGGACGGCCGGGCGAGCTCGATGGCGGGCAGCGGCGAGACGGGCTTTTGGGCCTGGACGGGAAAGGGCGATGCGTCGCCGTCCCCGAGCCTGCCCTGCACCTGCCCGGGCGCGGGCGAGCGCTCGTTGGGCGAGGGCGTGCCCTCGACGGAGAGGGCGACCGGGAAGGAGGCGGCGAGGTCGCGGCGCGCGCCTGGGCGGTCGCCCGTGCCCGACGGGCGGCGCGGGGAGCCGGCGGCCCGGTTGCGCAGCCGCAGGTCGCGGCGGCGAAGGTCGGAGGCGTCTAGAGAGAGAGCGTTGGAGGACGGCGAGGCGTCGCACGCCTTGGGCGACAGGCGAACGAACGCGCTCGGGGAGGCAGGCTTGCTGGACGCCGGCGACGGCCGCCCCGACCGGCGCGAGGGCCTCACATGCCGAGGCGGAAGCTGGTCGGGATCCTGCGCGGGAGAGCGGGCGGAAGCGCGCAGAGGGTGGAAGGGGAGGGCGGCGGTGAGCGGAGGACATGCGTGGAGGTGGATTCGGGGGAGTGAGCGGCAAACCAAGGGGGAAGTGGATTCGAGGGGGTGAGCGGCGGACAGAGGTGGAGTCGGGTCGAAAAGTGAGTTCCAAAAAAAGTGAATCCCAAAGGCGAGGAGGGCTGGCGGGGCGCTCGTGGGTCGGGCGCGAGAGCAGTGCGGTCGGCGCGACGAACGGCAGCTCGAAGCAAAGGTCCGCCCCTCCGTCGTCGCCCGCCGGGCCTCTCTCCTCTTGCCCCGCCTCCCCCGCTCCCCCCACCGCCCTCGCCGGCCCAAACTCCACGTCTCCGCCCACGCTCCCCCGCGCCACCCCTTTCCCCCAAAACTTTCCCCCAAAACCCCTCCGACCCCCCTCCCCTTCCCCCCCCCCCCCCCCCACCGAC
>PGFX01003794.1:0-11556 GCA_003612995.1 Prototheca bovis | reverse complement strand
GGGAGGGGGCAGAGAGGCGGGGGTTGGGATGGAAGGGGCGGCTCGGCGCGGCGGCAGGGAGCGGCGGCTGCGCCCCCGCGCGCTGCTCTCCTTCGGGGTCGGCCCGGAGGGGGCCGAACGCCCGCGGGGTCGGGGCGTGACGGGAGGGGCAAGAGGCGGCGCGTACCGGACGCGCGCCCGCGGTGTCATCTTTCGGACGGATTCGTGCGAAGTCTGCGGAAGTGAGGGATGGGGTGCCGGCGCGGGGGGGGCGAGGACCGGTAGGGTTTGGCACGAGGCGCGGGGGGGGGAGCTGAGGAGGGGGAGCGGAGCGGGGGTGGGCTGTCGGTGGATTCCGGCGGAAGTTCAGGGAAGGGGGGGGTAGAGCTGGGTTGGTGCGTTCGGCCCGACGGCTCTCATCGGCGGTCCAGAAACAACCCTCTGTTTTGGGGAGAGAAAATCTCGCGGCGCCCGAAGCCGAGCTCGTCTCGGCGACGGCAGAGGACGCCGGCGGCAGGTCGCCTGCGCCCCGCCGCGGGCGCCGGGAAAATTCGCCCGTGGGGGCGCGCAAAGTCGTCCGTGGGGGCGCGCGCGGGATGGCCTCGCCCCACCTGGCCAGCCCACCGATTCTCGCGAAACGAGCACAAGCTTCCACCGGTCTCGGCGACCGTCGCGGTCGGACGCGCGTCTGCCGGCTGCTCGTGCCGCGCCGCGCGGCCGGTGGCCCGGCGCGGCCGCTCCGGACGGGAGCCGGGCGGAGCGGCTGCAGCGTCCTCGAGCGTTCCCGCTCGCCTCCCCACCCTCCTCCCTCTCCCCCTCCCCGCTCGCCTCCCCACCCTCCTCCCTCTTCCCCTCCCCGCTCGCCTCCCCACCCTCCTCCCTCTCCCCCTCCCCGCTCGCCTCCTCACCCTCCCCTCCCCCTTTTCCAACCCCTCGCCTGCTCACGGCTCTTTCCCTCTCCCTTTCCCCGCCCCGTCACCCACAGAGCTCGCAAGCGCCTCGCGGTGCCCTTTCGCGCCCGCACAGCAACGACGCTTGGGGCGCGGACGATTCGGTGGGCGCCGGCGGAGGGCTCGTCGCCGGGCCGCCGGGAGTCGCGGCGGGCGCGCGAGGCGCAGGAGCCGCGGCCATGGGCCGTGGGTCTTGGTCGGGCGGCGGGGCCGCCGGACCGGGCTCGTCCGGTCTCGGCTCTTCGGCCGGAGCCGACGTCCGGGGCGGCGCGTCCGGCTCCTTCTCCGGTTACGCACCGTCGCTTGGCGGCTGGGGCGACTCTGGCGCGCGGCGCGACGACTCGAACGACGCAGCTTGGCCTGTCATCGGGGGCCGAGGGGGCGACAGCGGCTCTGGCCTGAGCGCCGAGGGCGGCGGGATCGTGGGCGGCGCAACGGCCGGCGGCGGCGCACGGGCAACCTCCGAGCCCACCCTCGCCTGGGGCAGCGGCGGCGCCGGCGGCGGCGCTTGCGCTGGCGCCGTGGCCGCCGGTGGAGTCGCTGCGGGAGGTCTGGCGCCCGCGACTTTGGCGGCCGCAGAGTCTGGCGTGTCGCTTGCCTCGGCGCTGCGTGCCGAGAGGGCGCTGGGGGCCGGTGCCTCGGTGACGCTGGGCCCACCCGCGGCCGGGCCTCCCCCCGCGTGGATGGCGGCAGGAGCGTCCTCTGGCGGCGACCCTCCGGCGATGCGTCCGCCCGCATGGGCGACGACCGGAGCGCCGCCTGACGCCTCCGGGGACGCGTCCGCGCAGGCGTCGCTCCGCGCCGAGCTCGACCGGCTGCGGCGCGAGCTCGACGACGCGCGCCGCAGCCTCGCGTTCCGCGACGCCGAGGCCAGCGAGCTCGAGCGGCAGCAGGCCGCCCGGGCGGAGCGCGCCAAGCGTGCCGAGGCCGAGGCCGCCGAGGCCCGCCGCGAGGCGGAGCTGCTGCGCGCCGAGATGCTGAGGCTGCGCGAGGGGCGCGGCGGCGACGTCGACGACGGGGGAGAGGTCGGCGCGGGCGGCTCGCGCCGCGGACGCAGGGCCAAGGCCGCCGACGGGTCTGGGTCGGCGGGCGGAGAGCGCGCGGCGGGGGGTGTCGACGTAGCCGAGCCGATCGGCGCAGGGCGGCCGGCCGCGCGGGACGCCTGTCGACCCTCCCCACCGCGGGGCGGCCGCCGCTCGCCCTCGCCGCCCTCGTTCCTCCCTGCGGCCGACCCCTGCGGTGGCTATGCGTCGTTTCCTCCCGCGGCCTCGGCCGCGGCGGGCGCACTGGCCGCGGCACCGCACGCAGCCTCGCGGCTCGTCGAGGGCCGGGACGCGTTGGGGGACCTCGCGAGGAGCGCGGGAGGCGGCTCAGCGCTCCTCACGCGCGGGCTCGCGCTGCAGTGGGGCGGGCAGGCTCCAGATTCCAACACGGTCGCGAGAGTTCGCCAGGGCGTTCTGGCCGCCTGCATCGGCGCCGAGGGCGGCCAGGACGCCTTCGTCGCGGCTCTCGTCGCCGTTCTCGACGACGGGGTCCAGCGCGAGGATGTCCGCGGGGAAGCCTTGGAGCGGCGGTCGCCTCTGTCCCCATCCCTTGGCTCTGGTCGCGACCGCTCGCAGGGTGCCCCGGCCCGTGCAGAGCAGATCCCGTCGCGGGCAGGCGGAGCGTTCGCGGGCTCTGGCTCTTCGCGCGGTTCGGGCGACGCCACTCCGGGCGCCTCCTCCGGCCGCCCCTCTGCCGCTCTGTCGGTTTCGACCGCCCCCTCTGCCCGTCTCTTCGCTGCTCCGGCCGCCCGCTCCGTCTGCCTCTCCGCGGCCGACGTCTCGGCGGCCACTGCGCTGCTGGACGCGCTGTGCGCCGCCTCGCCTGCCGCGGCTCTGCGCGTCGCGGCAGATCCGGTCGCGATGGACGCTCTCGCGGCGCGCGCGGCGGCCGAGGCGGGCGACGCCACGGCCGCGGCCTGCGCCCGCGTGCTCGCGAGGGCGGCAGAGGCACTGGACGATGTCGGTCGGGGGGACGCCGAGGCGGCGAGGGCCGCGCCCGGGGCGGCCTCGACGGCCGCCCGGAGATCGGGCGCCGCCGCGCTGTGGCGGTGCGTGATCGCCCCGGACCGCGCGCGCAGGATCGTGGGCGCATCGCCCGAGGTCGGGTGCCGGCTCGTGCGCGCGGCGCTCGTCGGGAACGATGCCGCTGAGGCACGACTCCGCGATGCGCTCCGGCTACGGTGCCTCCCGCGCGGCGTGCGGGAAAGAAGCGCGGCGGACGCGGCACAGGTCGGCGGGGCTCGCGTGCCGCGCACCGCGGGAAGGGGCTCGGCGGGCGCGGGCCCCGACGCCCCCTCGGCCGACCTCCTCTCCTCGGTGCCGGGAGTCCGGTCGGCGCTGCGCGCGCTGAAGCGCGCCGTCGACCCGACGCGGCCCCTGGCGTCTCGCTCGGCGGTCGCCGCGATCGACGCTCTGCTGAGTGCGAGGCGGCGCCTCGCCCCGACCCCCGAGACGGACGCGACGCTCCTCGCCGACGTGGTGGGCACGCCCGTCGACGCCAACGACGCGCTCGCCCCGAGGCTACTCCGCGCGGCCGCGGCCGCGGCCACTGGCGTCGGGGCCGGCGACGACACCCAGGCCGCGTCCGGCGCGACCGGCCTGGGGGCAGCGCCCGCGGCATCCCCGAGCGGCCGCGAAGGCGGGCCTGCGGCTGCGCTCGCGCTCGCGGTCGAGTGCCTGCTGCTGTTGTTCCGGCTGGTCGAGGACCCAGTCTCCGGCGCGCTCGAGTCGCTCGCTCCAACGCAGGCGCGCGCCGCGCAGGCGATCGGCGCGCTTCGCGCGGTGCGCCTCGCGTGTCTCGAGGCTCGCGAGCTCCAGGCGGGCGGGGCGGAAACGCTCTCTCGGCGCGCCGCGGACGGTGCCGCGCCCGGGAAATCGTGCATCCCACCCTGGGGCGCGAGGCTGCTCTGCGATGCGAGCTGCGGCTCTGGCGGCGCCGCTCTGGAGCCGTGGGCGGCTGCGCCCGAGGCCTGGCCGGTGGAGATTCGCGACGCGCTCCCGGCGGGTGGCTGGCTCGACGAGGATGGCTGGGGCCCAAGCGACCGCGCCGGAAACCCCGACGAGGAAGCCGAGGTTTCCGCGACCGACGGCGAGGACGGGCTTGGCGGCGACCTCTTTCGCGGCTCGGGCGACGCCTGGGCGCTCAAGCGAAGCACGGATGAACGCTGGGGCGGGACGGGAGCGGGCCTTTTTCCAGGCGGCGCCCCTGCCCGGGCCCGGGTCGCGTCTCCCGTGTCGCCGCTCACGGCACCCTCGCTCTACGCCTTTGCGTGCTCCTCGACGTCGCCCCTCGCGCCGGGGCTCCCCGCGGCGCACCCCGCCCTGGCGATCCTCTCAGCGCAGCCTCGCCCCTTGGTCGCGGCCACGCCGCGCCTCCTCGACGCGCTCGCGGCCTCCATCCTCGTCCGTCTACTCTGGGCGCTGGACGCCGCCGATGAAGCCGAGGCGCGCACACTGCTGTCGTCCTAGGCGTGGCGCAACCATGCGGACTTTTCTGTTTCTTTCGTTCTCCCCCCCTCCCCCCTTACCTCCCCCTGCGCTCACACCCATTCCCACCAGCTCTTTTCTTGCAACGTTCCCCGAGAACGCGCCCGTCCCTCGCGCCTCTATCCTCGATCAACCCCAGACCGCTTCGACGTCCGTCTCCAGTTTTCCTGCAGCGTTGTAAGCTTCGTGCCGCCTCCGTGCGAGTCGAGCTTTCCTTTTTCCGCCCTTTCTGACCGTCGCTCATCAGGACGTCCCCTTCCCCCTCTCCCGGTATCGTCCAGCGATCGTCCGCCTGTGGCCTTTCCCCCCCTTTCTCGGCGACCTGCCTCCTCGCGACCTTCACCTCCATGTTTCGCTCTGCACTCGCGGCTGGATCGTTCACCGTTCGCTCGCCCTTTTTTGCGCAGTCGCACTTCGCTCGCCTCTGCTCGCTGGCGCGTCTGCGCGTGCCCTCGCTCGGTATGGTCACAGTAGCACTGTTTGTCAAAATGCCGCCATGATGGGCGGATCGCAAGAGAGCACGCGGCGACGGGGGAGGGGGGGAGGGGGCGATGGGAGCGCCGCATGTCGGCCCGTCCAAGCTTTTCACGGTCGCGCGGAAGCGTCGCAGGTCGGCCTGTCCAAGTTTCCCACGGTCGCGCGGAAGCGTCGCGGGTCGGCCCGTCCAAGTTTCCCACGGTCGCGCGGAAGCGTCGCGGGTTGGCCCGTCCAAGTTTCCCACGGTCGCGCGGAAGCGTCGCGGGTCGGCCCGTCCAAGTTTCCCACGGTCGCGCGGAAGCGTCGCGGGTCGGCCCGCCGAGCCTGGCCAGAGGCTCACGGTGCCTGTGGCCCTTGCCGCGTCGTGGAGATCGTCGCGCCCCCTGCCGAGTGCGCCCGCGCTCGTGCGTCCTTTCGCCCGCACCGCGCGGCGCCGCGACCTCGCCGCCCGACGTTTGGCCGGTTGTGTTTTCCTCTGCTCCCCTCCGCCCCTTTGCCCTTGTTTCCGCCCCCCGCTCACGCCTGGGGTCTGGTTTGGACGACGACGAGGGTTCCGTCGGGCTCGACGACGCCTTCGACGTCCTGCGCGGACCCGTACGCCTTGTGGATGGCGGCTCCGAGCGCGAGGATGCGTCCGAGGATGTCCCTCTGGAAGCCAGGGTCGGCGACGATGGGGTCGGTGGCGTAGTCGGTGCGCTCAAGGCGCTGCGAGGAGGTGGTGATAGAGTCGTAGAGCCCCGCGCCGGCGTAGCCTTCGAGGTCTTCGCCGTTCGAGTCCGAACGGAAGATGAGCGAGTCGTCGACCACGAAGCGGAACGACTTGGACGGGTAGGCGAGGATCTTGGGCGCCGATGCGAGCAGGTCGGCGGGTGCGGCAGAGGGCTGGGGCCTGGGGCGCTCGGCCGGCCCGCCCTCGAGCACGTGGTCCTGCATGCGCGCGCTGGCGGCGAGCGCGGCGCCCGGGATGGTCCCCGAGACGATGGCCTCGCCGAGTCCCTCGACGACCTCGGCAAAGACCTCGTGCGCGTCCCCCGTCACGGGGTTCCGCGTGTGGATGACAAACGCGTAGCGAGCGGGGGCCACGTGCTGGCACAGCACGGCCATGCGGACGGCGTCAAAGTCGAGACCGGCCTTGGTGCAGGACACGAGCGCGCGTTCGTTGTACTTGCTCGCCCAGACTGCCTTGAGCGCCAGGATGGAGCGCGCGCGGCCGGCCTCGCCCGGGCGCGGCAGGCCCGCGCGCTCGAGCTCGGTCCAGAGCTGCTCCTCGAGCTCGGGCGGGATCTCCACGCTCGCGGCCACGCTCTTGCAGCGCTCCAGCAGCGGCGCGGGGTCGGCGGTCACCTCGAGAGCCTGCACCTGTGCGACCAGCTGGTTGAGCTCCGCCTTGCGCGCCTTGTTGGCCGGCAGCTCGAGCGCACGCTCGAAGCACCCGTACGGCAGCGTGACCGACACGGGCACTGCAGCCGCGCCCTCGGGCAGCACCTCCTTGAGGATGGCCAGATTCTTCGACTTGGCGCCCACCTTGCCCGGCGCGAACGACGACATGGGCAACGCCCACGAGCCACACCAGGTGGGGATGTCGATCTTGCGCGTCGGCGCAAATGTCTTGCCCGCGGGGGACGGCTTGGCGGCCGCGGCGGCGGCGCCCGCGGGCCGCTTTCTGCGCTTGGAGGCGTACGACGGCCCGCTCAGCTCGGCAAAGGCGTCCGAGGGCCCCGCGATCGGTTCGGCGTCGCGCTTGACCTCCCGCTCGTCGACCTGCGTCTTGAGCACCGCCTCGGTGCCGCCCTGCACGTCGTCGTAGCTGATCTCCGAGACGCGCAGCGCACCCGCGGCCGACGAGGCGACGTCCACGATGCGGCCCTCGAAGGTGAGCGTCTTGGCGAAGGCGTCCGGGTCGTGGCAGGCGGCGAAGAGCACACCGCCGTTGCGGCAGCGCACGGCGAGGTGCGAGAGCACGTCAGTGGCGTCGGGCGAGAGCACGGCGCGCACGCCGTAGGGCACGTCCTCCTCGCCGGTCACGCGGCGCGCGAGCAGCACGACCGAGAGCTCGCCGCCGGCGACTTCGGGCATCTCGCGCAGCAGCTTGGCGGCGGCCGGCAGCGTGTCGGCGACGACCGCGAGGCCCTTGGCCTCGCCGGGCGCGATCAGCTGCCAGGAGCCGAGGCGCGCCGCGCGCCGCAGGCTCGGCTCGACGGCGCCGAGCACGAGCGCAGCCGCAAAGCCCGCGGAGCCGCGCACGGCCTCCTCGGCGAACAGCTCGGAGCACCAGCCGTCGACGCCGAGCGCCTCGCCCAGCAGACGCGCGGGCGCGGCGAGCTTGCCCGCCGCCGCGTCGGCCGAGGCCGCCAGCGCGCGGGCGGCGCCCTCGGCGGCGGCGACCGCGCGCAGCGCGGCGTCCTCGTCGTCGGGTGACGAGCCCAGGCGGCCCTCGCGCGCTGCCTCGGGCACGGCCTGCCAGGCGCGCGCGGCCTGCACGAGGTGCGCATTGTCGGCCGAGGAGAGCGAGGCTGAGAGCAGCAGCGGCTCGAGCATGGCGGCCGCGGCGGGGCCGGCGCCGGCGCCGCGCTCGGCGGCGGCGCGCGCGGCCGCCTCGAGCGCCAGGTCGAGGTAGAGCAGGTCGCGGGCCGACTTGAGCTTGCCGCCGTCGGATGCGAGGTCGTCGGCGCGGTGCGCGAGCGCCTCGATCGAGCGCGCGAGCTCGAGGCGCGCCTCGACGGCCGCGCGCGCGGCGTCGAGCGGCGCGAGCGACGAGCCGAGCAGGCGCCCGAGCGCGGCCGCAGCGCGCGAGGGCGTGGCCTTTGCGGCCGCGCGAGCGGCGCGCTGCAGATCGAGACCGTCGTGCACGGCGCGGAGCGCGCGCAGGTAGTCTCCAAAGTCCCTCGCGACGGCGTCCTTGAGGCGCGCCTCGTACGTGGGCTCGGCGACGATCGGGCGATCGTACGAGGCGAGGCGGTCGGCGTCGAGGCCAAACTCGCGCAGCTTTGCCCAGTAGGCACCCAGGTCGCCGCCGGTCCTGTAAAACTCCAAAAAGGCCTCGCAGATGGCGACGTCGTCGGGCGTGGTGTTGTTGTGCAGCTTTTGGTGCCACTCCTCGACGAACGTGCCCTTGACCTCGGAGATGTGGTTGCGGTGCATGATCTCGAGGATCTGGTCGCGCACGCGCTGCGCGTCCTGTCCCGGGCCCACGGTCGTCAGCGACCACCGCGCCCAGTCGGACGCCAGCATCCGGGGCGGCCGCGGAGGCTCTGGGTCCGTGCACAGCGGCGGAGGAGGCGCGGGGGTCGAGGAAGCGGGGGAGGAGCCCCGGGACGCCACATTCCCTGGGGCGGGCCCCGCCTCAGCGGCGCCCTCGGGCGGCTCGCCCGTCTCCCCGGCGCCGGCGTCGAGACCGCGGAGCGTGAGAGCCGCCCTGGCGAGCGCAGCGCCGAGCCTGTCCTGGGCCGAGCCGAGGAGCCGCGGCTGGGTGTTGTAGTTGCGCTGCCAGGTGAGCTGGCGCATGGCCGAGTAGCGGAGCCAGATGTAGACCCTAGCGAGCACCTCGGAGGGCGGCATGCCGCCCGGGAGGCCCGCGGGGTCGGCCATGCAGCGCTCGACGAGGTCGGCTGCCGCGTGGCAGCGGTGCATGAGCGTCCATGCCGAGGACGACTCGTACTCGAAGATGGCCTGCGAGGTCGCGTCAAGCGTGCCCGCGTCGGCGCCAGCGCGCGCGCCCTGTGCGCCGCGGCTGCCCAGCGGCGCCGCAAAGTCCGAGCCGGCGTCCTGCCACCACCGCGAGCCGTCGCCGGAACGCAGCACGAACGGAACGGCGCGCAGCTCGGCGTCCGCCAGGGACGCCGGGACGCGCAGCGAGACGGCCTTGAGGGCCGCGCGCGGCGAGTCGGAGGCCGCCGGCTCGCCCCTGGCCCCGTCCTCGGGGGCAAACTCGAGCTCGCCGGCCATGCCGTCGCCGACAACGGCGGCGCCTGGGTTGGCGTCCAGCAGCTCCTTGGGGGGCGGGCTCCATCCCTCGGCCTTGCCCTGCAGCCGCGCGCCAAAGTGCAGCAGCACCGGCCCCGCCACGTCGGTCACGGCCTCGAGCGTCAGCGAGGCGGGGGCCCCGTCGTTGCTCTTCTTCGTCTTCGCCTTCTTCTTCCGCTCCTTCCCATCGCCCCCCCCCTCCCCCTCGCCACCCTCCTCCTTGAGCGCGACCACGAGCCCCGCTCCGTCGCCGAGCTCAAACCGCCGCACCCAGCGCACCGCCGGGTCGGAAGAGAGCTCGCGCTTGGCCTCCTCGAGCGCGCTCGGCTGCTCCTTCCGCGGCGACGACCGCTCGCTCAGACGCGGCGCCGCCGAGGGGTCGCGCAGAAAGTCGTACGGGTCGACGCGCGGGAATGACTCTGGCGCCGAGGACGAAAAGGGCTCTTCCGTGGCGGGCGGCGGGGGAGGCGGTGCCTGCGAAGGCCGACCCTCGCCCTCCTGGGCCGCGCGCCGCTCCTCGGCCTCGCGCCTCTTGCGCTCCTCCTCCCGCTCGTGCTCCCGCCGCGCGGCCTCGTCCCTGTCGTGCTGCGTTCGCTCCTGCTGCTGCCGCTGCCAGCGTTCGAGCAGGATCTTCTTGCGGGCCGCGTCGCCAAAGTCGGCGCCCTGCGGCTGGCCTGCCTCCTGCCAGAGCTCGTAGGCGACCTTGGACATTTCCTCGACCGGCACGGCCGCCAGCTCTTCGGCGGTGAACTCTGGAGGCGTCACGACCGCGACCGGGGCCGGGGCCGGGGCCGCTTTGGACTTTTCCCGGCCCTTGGCCTCTTCCGCCTCCTCCTCTGCCTCCTCCTCTTCGGGTTCCCAGCCAGCGTACTCGCGCCTGAGCTTGGCGACGAGCGCCTCGCGCGCGTCTCCGCCCTCGTTGGCTACTCGCCGCAGCTCGTCGATGCTGGCTCGGCGCCGCAGCAGCCAGACGATCTCGGCGCGCGCGGCGCGGTACTCGGCGTCGGCGTCGGCGTCGCTGCGCGAGGGGCAGCCGGCCCGCTCCCAGTGGCGGTAGGCCCACAAGCCCGCGAGGTCGTCCGGGACGGCCGGGACCGCGTCCAGGGACAGCGGCGTCGGCACCGCCGGCGGTTGCGAGGACGTCTTGGCGGGGGTCGCGGCGGCAGGGGGAGGGACCGGCGGAGAGGCGGGGGAAGGCTCAGTCGGCGCCGCGGGGGGCGGGGGGGCGTCGAGCTCGGCCTCCTCCGCCGCGGGGGACGGGGGGGCGGCGGCCTCGGGCGCTGTCTCCGCTTCCTTTCCGCCGTCTACCTCCCCTGCGGCTTCCCTTTTCGCCTTTGCGGGGCTCTTCTTCTTCTTCTTCTTCTTGGGGTATCCCTCCTTGGCGGCCCTGTCGACGAGCTCCGGGGCTGCGCCCGCATCTGCGCCCGACGCGCCGGCGCCGAGGACCGCTCGGACCTTTTCGGGACCGAGGAAGGGCACGCGAAAGTTGTCTCCGTTGAGGTCGTACCACGTCTGCGCGATGGGGTCGAACAGCACAAAGTCCGCGGCGGCGATGGGCGCCTCGCCGCCCAGCGGGAGCTCGAGGCGCGCGCGGATCGTGCGGCGCGGCAGCGGCGCCAGCAGCGACCCCAGGCGCGAGAGCTGCGGCGGGAGGGCCGCGGCGGCCGTGTCGAGGATGCGTGAGGCGATGGCCGAGGACGTCGAGGCCGTGGCTTCGGCCCCGGCCCCTGCCTCGGCGCCGGGCGCCTTGGGATCGGCCATGAGGGGCGTCTGCAGGGCGCGCGTCTTGTAGCGGACCGTGCCCTCGGGCCACTGCGCCTCGTCGGGCAGGCTCCAGCCCTCACGAGAGGGGCGCTCCACGCCCCAGTGCAGCAGCAGACGCCGACCGCGCGGGACGTCCGCGGATACCTCCACCAGCACACGCGACGGGGAGGAAAGCAGGGACGCCGAGATGCGCACGTCCACGTCGCGGATCGTGTACGAGCGGACGTAGTACGGAGGCGGCGAAGGAGCAGAGGACGAGGAGGAGGCATCCTCCGACGAGGCCGCGCAGGCGACGCCCCCGGGCGCGGCGCGTTCGGGGGCGGCAAACGCGCCGCCAAAGCGAGCGACCGACAACAGGGAGAGCGAGGCCCGGGTCGCGGGCGGGGACGACGACGCCCTTCTCGACCGGGCAAAGCGACCTGGAAATGCCCCGATCGCAAGAGAGCCACCGGGGAGCGCGCGCGGACGCGCGAGGCGGGCGGGCGATGGGCGGACGGGGACGCAAAGCACCGAGGCGGGGACGCGGCCGCTGCGGGGGAAGGGGAAGGGAAGGGCGAGGAGGAGAGGGGGGGGAGTCGACGGGAGGAGCGCAACCCTTTTAAAAAACGCCGCCGCACTGGCGAAGGGCGGCGTCTCGGCCTCGTTCGGCCGGGTCGTCGACCGACGGTGAGCGGACGAGAGAAAACCGACCCAGACGGCCCCGCGTCCGCTGTGCTCGGCGATGCCGCCGCGCCTCCACCCTCGTTCTCGCGCGCCGCCTACATCCGTCTTCCCCTTCCTCGTCGCCTCGCTCTCTCTCGCAGGCTTCCCTCGCGCGCCTCCCTCGCGCGCCCTCTGCGGCCACCTCGCCGAGTCGGCAGACCCCCCCCCCCCACTCCTCCCGTACGGCACCC